>DWDT01004045.1:0-11628 GCA_018245595.1 Microceris scylla | reverse complement strand
GGCATTGTTGAGAAATAATGTTATTTTAGAAATCGCTCTCGTTAGAATTAGAAATAAGTAAGTTATTTTATCACGCGCCCTTTTAATACACAAAAACTATTTACTGAGCTTTAATACATCAATTATTACTTTTTAGATTTAAGATCAGTAAATAATTTTAGTATTGTAGAATCATTTAGTCAGTGTGTATCGTAGTGTAAGGGCTTCCAGGTGCATTTACCGAGCTTAAACCGTAGTCTGCTACAACAGACGAGGTAGTGATAGACCGTCTGTTCCCGGTATGGTGTAGCCTACTAAGGCACTACTATATACCCTGGCCGCCGCGCCGGCGGGCAGCAAAGTAAGCGGTGCGAAAGGATGTGTTCTGCAATCTGGGTAAAATCCTTTTTATAAAGGGAGGCTTATATCCAGGAGTAAACTGAGGCTGATGATGCGTAATTACTGCTTAGACCTACCAATAACGAGTACGTAAAGCAGAACGCTAATACACGAAGCATATATTCATACATACATACATTTACGCAATGTCACTTAAGGTGTAGTCAGAGCGCACGGAGTGACAAATATGTATCTCTATCTTTGCAGACCTGCGGCGTTTCTTCCACATTCATCACTCTCTTCATACATGCACGTCGGTTACATGAAACATTCCAATTAATCTTTAGCGGCAGAAATTCTGTAGCTTATCTCAAGTACGATCTAATCGAATATAATATGTGATCTACCTCATCTAGTATCTGGCTATGGACTGCAATAATCGCATGGTATGGCATCAATACACCTACATGCCAGAACGGCGATTTAATTACATAAGAGACGAGAGATGTCGTGGCGCAGTCAGTGAGCTGAAAGGAAGTTTTTTACTGCATACCTATTATGTACTAATTGACAGACAAAATGAATTATATTACTACATACTATGAAAAGTGATAAAAAAACAACAAACCTGACGATACAGTTATAATAACGTGATATGACGCTGTAATCCTCGAAGCGGTAGGCAGAGGAGGGTAGTACACTCCCAGGTGTTACCAGTTACGTTGACCTCCCATGGAATAGGTGGTGAGCCTATTGCTTTACACCAAGCACAGATCCAGACTGCGAGTCACTAGTAGAAATTTTAAATTAGAAAAATCCAATAGAACCCGACCTGGCATTTGAAGCCATGACCTCCCGGTCGGCATTCGCGCTTGCAACCACTCGACCAATGAGGCAATCTAATAGTAATAGGTAATATGAACAATTTATGTATGTAAAACTACTACGAAATTTAGTAAAGAGATCAGTGTGTGTATGCACCTATACCTATATCTTCAATAATACATCATACGCCATAGGTACTTATTCATAGATAATGCGAATGTGTGGGTAAACAAACACACTCACAATTTTCATGACGATCAGTCTTACATTCACGTCAGTCCAACTCTTATCGCCAAGTGTCTGACATACAATGTTGGTAAGGAAACTATGAAAATTCCATTATTTATGACATAATATATAATTAATAAAAATGTATCCACGAAATATTCTTATTCCTTCCTGTATACTTGATTAAATAAGGAAAATACGACTGTTTATCCGGCGTGGAGGGGATCGTAAAAATTTATGTAGTTAGTAATGTAGTCAAGAACGTCGTTGGTGGCTGTTTGGTTTGCGAGGACATTTATTTATTGTTTATGGTTGTGTACGAAAGGACGGATTCGATGCGCACTAAAAAACTTCGACTTGGAATACATTAATATATGATCACATTTATCAAAACGAAATTATTTTCAAATTAATTATTATTAATGTAATAAAAATAAATATTTCTATCATTTGGTTTCTATTATGCAGATCACCTTTAGGAGCTATAAGATGTACTATTATAGGACTTCAACAAACGTGTAATTAACTTTTTAATTCCCTGTAATGACGAACAATTTTTATTAATATAGACATAGTTAAAGAGGAGTTGGTGTTGCTTGACACGCATCTGCTTTCGATTTACTAATATTTTAATACTTTCTAATTGACGCGAGAAATTGTGCTGTGTGATTCCAAGCATAGAGATTTGCTAAGAACCTCCTTTAGAAAGGTCCGTATCCTGTAGTGTACTGAGACAGGCCAATGGTGATGATTGAAGGCTTCGAACGCTTCAAATTATAATAAAAACGTAACATCACACCTGTAATCTGTAGGCAGAGGGTTGTTGCACATCCCCACGCGTCAACCTTTACGTTACAATTAAAATAAAATTATACTAAATAGAAATATAATTAAAAATAACTAACCCCGCAGGTGAGCTGTCCGCGCGGCGAAACAAATTGCATGTTACCATACATAATGGTTCCAATGGCTTCGTTGTAAATTGTTAAAGACGATCGATTTTATACAAAGTACAAAATACCATTATTATCGATATCTACCGGTTGGAGGCCACGAATTACCAATATATTATTTGTGTTGTGTAATTAGACCATCTAGTTACTTAATGAACCATTTCACTTAATGTATTTTCTATTTACAAGTAGGATATTAATAACATTTTCAGTGATAGCTTAGTGGTTTAAAGTCAGTCTCCTACTTCGGGACTCTAGGCCTCCAACTCTGTTTTTCTTCGATTGTGAAAATACTTACAGGGCTACTTGTTTTTAAACTTTAAAAAATATGTCCATATAAGTATATATTCATATGTTTCTAAGTACTATATCAGCCGTCTGATTACCGTAACGCAAGCTCTCTTGATACTTTGAGAGTAGATAGTCTGTTTGAAAATGAGTCAAGATGTTATTATGTATCTTCATTGGAAGCGCAGTCCCTTAAACTCCAGAAATTCTTCTCCCTTTCTTTCTGTAAAGAGTTTCTAAAACCTACTGTTTGTAAAGTTTCTGCCAACTTACAATATTTTATTGTATTGTATTGATATAACTTATCATCAGCCTTTGGCTGTTCCCTGCTGGACGTGGACCACCCCTAATCGACGCCACCTTTTCCGGTCTTGGCCCATCTGAATCCAGCATCATTCCGCTGTCTTCTTATTATAAATCATGTTGATATATTTCGGGCGAGCAGTAATATAATGATTTGATAAATACCGAATGAATAGACGCTTATGAATTTTCTTTGAGGTATTTGGGAACGTGCTCCGATCGCAAACTCGAAATGCTCAATCATGGCGCTTCTAATTTTCTTTAAATCCCTTCCGGGGTTAAAAAGGGCAAAGCGAAACACAAACTGGGAATATCGGGCCGTCTGCCCCGCAAAAAGTTTGAAGGCTTTAATTTAGCCCGTTGTTAATTCGTGCGCGACCGATTCAAAGGCAGTGTCGGCCATTATTAAAAGCGTAAATTGTCAAACAGATGTAGCGAACGGCTTCGGTCGCGTCCCGCCGGTTTTAAACCCCAATGAAAATTGTATCAGCAGCGACATGGTCGGACGGGCCGCGGGGCGCTCGCGCGACAAAACAACTAATTGTTTTACATGCAATTTCAAGTTAAATCCAATATACTGGCGACGAGAAGATCAACAATGAATTTAACCCTTAAAAATGAACTTCTATTAGTGAAGCAGCACGGTAGTCATTTAAGATTTGGCACTTAGGTGTTCTCTGCATTACCATAAAGAACGAGACGTGATGATATAGGTAATAATAATAAGATAACTTATATAGAAATATGTTATCTAATTATCTAATATACATTATGCGGTTGTAAAAATGTTGATTTATATTGCTTTAACCTGATACATATATGTCTTAAATAAAAACTGATCTCAACAAGATCTTCAATCCGACAGGAGTACTCAGCTGGCGTGTGCTCGAAACCCAAGTTGTACGAGAAACCTCTGCCCAGCAGTGGGACGTATTATGATGGCAGCAATCAACTCTAAGTAGGTACTAATTCGAAATAATAAAAATATATTACGTTGAGTCGATGAGTCTCATACTACGAATTAGTTTTTGTTATAAGTTAATTAAAATACAGTAAAGATATGGATGGTAAACTTACAGAAAGTACATATTAAAATATAGATAGGATATAGAATTGTTAAGATAAGATACTCTTTGTAAATTCTATAAATTCTTCTATCTAAAACTGTGAACTCTTTTGAATTTGTTCCGAAGGCACGGTACTATGATTGTGGCACTAGTTAAAGAAACTTTGTATAACTTTACCTCTTTGCAACTCAAACAATGTAAATTCTGGTAACGGGTTTCTTCTGAACCGCTTCGAATAAGCTGAACCTGGACTTCTTCAACGGTTTTGGTGTGATGAATAGAGTCATAACTCTATTTAATAATAATATTTTTTATCCATTCATATACACATAAATGGAAAATACTTACCAACATCTGGTGTTCTACATAAACACAATATTGCAACACCAACAGAATATATGGACTTGCCAGTTTATATGCATTTATTTAAAGAAAGGACTTTATTATCATATTTTATATAGGAAATGCCAGGACCACTCGAATTCAAACAAACTGATTCCTAATAAATAATTTCTTTATACATTCAGCATTCAATTAGACTTAATGTAATGAATAAAACGCAGGGCAGCCTCGGCACTAAGCCCGGTCCGTTCGAAAAAGAATACATTTGGAAAAAACAATATTCAAATTAGGTCAATCAGTGGAATCGGCCGCGCTTTTACTTATACCTCACCTGTTGTAAAGCTCTAATAAATTGGATGGGCCTGAAGCAATCTTAATAGCTATATTCAGAAATAAGTTAGTGTAATTATTTAAATAAACATCAAGTAACTTCCATGTAAAACCTTCATTAATAAACCGGGGTAATTTCCGGAATTTTCATTTCATAATTAATAAGGAAAAAATTATGTTTACGAAATCGAATTATTAATAAAATCATCATTTAAAAATACATATGAGTGTAGGAGTACAAAAATTACTATTTTTTTTAAATCGGCTAGTGGTTACACGTTGACGTGTCGAAAATCTCTCCAAAGGGCCTCTTTATGTGCCGGTTTCATTCAGTCTTTAATGCGGGGTTATACAGGACGACAGAAGGCCGTGCACCGCTGGTCGGACCTGCCCTAGGGAAATCCTTGAAGCGACCTCTTTCCAAACAATCTGCGACTTTGCTCCTGCACGTACATATTTTGTTAAAACATGGATATCACTTCACATGCGTAGTCCCATGCTCGGGGAAGAAATACATATAATGCAATGACGATATTGTCAAGTATAAATTTTCGAGTTTGGTGGCATGCTTTAAGATGTGATAACTATTTTTCTATTTGTTTGCGGAGTACTACGTACTTTATTGGAACTCTATGTGAGACATTTATTCACGTTTACAGGTTTTAAGTATGATAGTTAAAATAATGTTAGTTTGATGGTAATAGTAATTTATTAAATGCCGGCGCACTCTTACAAGCATACGTGGTTTTAGCGGGGGCTCTAGTGTTCTAAATCATAAAAAAAATTGAAACAAAATTTTGAGTATCTTGATATTTAAAGTATTCTTAAAATAGCGTGCGAGAAAATTTTATCCTTACAATAAATCACATCTGATGTTTGGTATTATTCAAAATAACTTCAGCTAAATATAAATATATTTAATACTGCGCGCTCTGCTTATGCCTGACGTGATTATATATCTAATAATAACAATTATAACTAAAAAGTAACTCCTACGACTAAGCCAAAAACGTAGTTTCCAAACGCACAAAAATCAATGTTTAAATATTTATAGCTATTCCTTCAGACATAATAATAAGCGACTCTGAGGCTTAAGTACCGCACGCAGCAGTAAATAATCTAAAACAAATTATTTCTTTGGGTGCATTAATTTCAATAGAGGTGCTTATTTAAACACCCTAGTGCGCCCTTGTAAGGGTTCTTTCATACGGTTCGCATTAAATACTAATATAACAGCAAATTATATTAAAACAAACGCCTGTTAGTATGTTCATTTTTTTCATTTTTCCTTTAAACGCCTCGAACAATACACGCTTGAAAGGCATATTTTCCTTTCATTTTGAATTTAAAGGCGTTTTGTGTGTGCACTCAATATAAGTGCTACATTGTTCAGAATAAATTCATATATTTATTATTTATACTAAAAGTTAAATACCCACCTTCAGCATGCAGTGTTTTCGTAGTATACAGTATGTTCGCTAATTTCTTGTTTTAAAAAAAATAATTCAATTTTCTTTCAATAATTCATAAGCTAATGTATTATTCCTAGTTTTCTATATCTACTGCACTTCAAGAATATTTTTGCTTTCCATACTTATCTGTATATCCAAATGTACAATCAGGTTTTTAAAGATGATTGTCCAGAGGTCGACTACGGAACTATGAATATTGTTTTTGTTGCAATCATTATACATATTGTTGCCATGTTACTTCCTGTGCCTTTAGTACTTTAAGCCTCTTGGCATTCTAATGTATCCTACAAAGATTAAACATTATCTGTACCCTTAGATAACGATCAACCCCTTCAATAAGAATAATTAAATAAAATAGCGTAGCAGGCATCCCTGTTTACTAGTTTTAAGAAATAATAAACAAAACTGTTATGAAAAAATATTCCCTAAGTTTTAATAAATAAGAGAGGCCTTAGTAATAAAAAAGATTCTCGCGATTGAGTCATTGAAAATCCATTTGGCATCCGCTCCATGAAAGCTATTTGCCTTTTAAGTGCTTTAATGATTTGAGA
Organism: Microceris scylla; assembly: GCA_018245595.1. Classification (NCBI taxonomy): domain Eukaryota; kingdom Metazoa; phylum Arthropoda; class Insecta; order Lepidoptera; family Hesperiidae; genus Microceris; species Microceris scylla. Next base: position 4,951 of record DWDT01004045.1, on the reverse strand, counting down.
GAAATCCCGGGGCGGGGATATTGTGCTTAAGATTAATATGCCCAATTTATGTAGAATCATTATATTCAGCAAATTGGACGTAAGTATGAATAAATAATATATTACTGGCAAGATTTCATTAGGATGATTGAGAAAATTGATTGTTGTACGTTGTATAATATAATGGCAACTGACGATATAACAGAAGGGATGCGAGAGACCGTAATGAGAAGTTAAAAAACATAAAACGGTAAAAAAATTCCATCGAGTTTCTAAACAGCTGTTTTCAATTCTACCTTTGTAATACGGTGTTTGACCGTGAAAACTATAAAATTGAATGTTAGCACGGGTAAGCCGGTATACGAGTATATTAGAACAGCATAACATAACATCACGCCTGTATTTCCCCAAAAGGGTAAATAACGGTCTCATTTCATGATTAGTGCGAATAATGCCACAGTACGTCACGTAGGTATACTGGCGAAGCGGGTTGACAGATTTCATATGCCTTGCAGATGATTTCATATGCCTTACAGAAAATTATGGACTACTCTACGATGTGCAGATTTCGTCATGATATTTTTCCTCAAAGAAAAGCTAAGTGTACGTTTCTTGGGACATAAATCGTGTTTATGTGTGGTGTAATAACAGTAATAAGCCGTGTTTGAATATAAACAAATATATTCATATCAGATTTATACGAAAACAGGTTGTCTCCTCCCAAACACAGCACATTAATACAATAACATTGACAATACTCACACCGTTTTGAATCTAGTTATCTCTCTGAATGCATAAGTAAAGTAATAATCATAAATATAAGGATGTATTTATCTAAATAACTATTTGTTTTAGTAAATATATTATATACCAACAAATATTTAAAAAGGCAATAAGAACCTAGTCTAATTAGATTTGTGTTTATGTATTTGGTGCATATATTATTTTTATACCTTTAGGAATTAAGAAGTAAAACTTTTCATATGCGGTTTTGCTTAGAACAAGCATTTTTAATTTATTACCTATAAAGGACATTACCTGTGCATGGGTGCATTACCTATCATGCACAACCTCATCATCCTTTAGAAACTACTGCCTATCTCTTCGGGGAGATATAGGCGTAATGCTACGTTAAAATATTTCAAACTCGTTAACAGTTAAAAAACATTTTATTTTAAATAATTATACACTTTTCATAATTGCATTATTTAAAATAAAATTTCATTTTTTGATATGATAACACTTGTCACAGTCCTTTTACTCCAAGACCATAAGGAGATTTTGAGTTTGTCACGAAGTAATAGTTTCCAGGCCGTCTGTAACAAAAATAAATTCCTAATACAGCAGATATTACGTTTTAAAAATTTGCCAAAATAACCTTCGTAAGCCATATAAATTCTTCAGTATTCAATTCCTATTATTTTATTATTACTAATGTTTTCTCCAGGAATTTCATTAGAATTTTTCAGAAATCAAACAGAATACAGGTTTCCTATAGCAATTATTTATTTATTGCTTATTTTTTTTTATTATTTTTTTTTTTCAACCCTTTACAATTCCACTGTTGGAATACGGGTCTCCTCTCATACTAAGAGGGTTAAGGCCATAGTCTGCCACGCTGGCCAAGTGCGGGTTGGCAGTTTAAGTTTTTAATTTACATGTGCAATAAAGAATTATTCTAGTGTATTGTATGTACGATCTTTGTCTTCTATAACATGATGCTTCGAAACGATCTCATCGTCTCAAACGAAAATACTGGAGATATTTTAAAACCAGACACATACAATAGAATATCATCAAACAAAGTATGACATTCATTAATTTATATAATAATATCTCTCACAGTTTTGAATGGCAGCATTTCTCTGTAAGTTTGGCGCTGGAGATTAGCGCCGGAAGGGTTATAGGGGATCCGCGAGGGCAAAGATACTGATGTGTTTCACTGTGAACTGGTAAAAGATAAACAGAATATTAGCCTCGATAACACAAAGGATGAGTTTTGCATGAAAATAACAAACCGGAAAAACGGATAAACCGCAAAAGCGATGTACGGTTAAATAAAATCCTACAAACCTTAGAAATAAATATGATTTTAGATGTACTTGTAATAATATATTCCTACAAAACTAAGGCAGAGGGCGTCACTGATAACTTATTTAGAAAAGAGTGCTCCTTTATATAAAACTTCGTACGTAAAATAAAAAAAAATGTAATTTTATTTATTTAAATATAACTGAGTACTTACACATAAATCCAATACAATCAACCCTACTGCCTCGTTGGTGGCCTCGCTGGTTGCCCAGTTATGTTTAAGTCCCATGGAATAGGTGGTGAGCCTATTGCTTACACCGGGCACAGATCTAGACTTCGAGTCGCTGCTAGAAATTCTAAATTAGAAAAATCGAATAGTGCCAGACTCGAAATTTGAACCCAGGGCCTCCCGATCGGCGGTCGCGCTTGCAACCTCTCGACCAACGAGGTCAACTCGCGTTACATACGAATTAAAATATAACTTATATCATAATTAGCTCAAGTAAGAATTAAGTGACCATGCCGTGGTCAAACAAGTCCCCTAAGACCGTTTGTCGATCCCGGCGATAAAGATAGCTTTTTAAACTTATTATCTGCAGGATTTTACCCGAGTGTCTAAAAGCTCGAAGCAGTTATACTGGATTGAATTTTATCTAAATGATCCGAATATAAATGTTATGTAGATAAAGTTATATTAAAAACATAAAAGTAAACTAACAACCCGTCTCTTTTGAAACCAACTTGGCAGATAGACTTGAAGCGTCTTAGAAAATATTACTTTCGTTTCTTACTATATTCGTTTAAGAAATGCCACATTTCATTTATGTATCAAAAGTCACTAACATACTGAGTTCAATTTTCGATAAGGCCTTTCATGTTTCAGATATTGTTTGTTTAATCCATCACATATTTGACTCAAGGTCCATGGTAGCCATTATCGTACTTATGTACCAACTGTGAATGTAATCAAAATGTCTTTTGTGTATAATAGAATAATATGAATAACTGTAAACAGGTTGCTTTGCAATAGAAGACCTTATATTCTGTGTCCCGGGCACAAAGGGACCCTGTGAGACTCTATGCGATAGAACGACACAGCAGCAATTATAACAAATGGGTTTTCTATCAGCCTAAATGCACATTTAAACGGACTTTACGGACTTAATCATAGAAATTATTTAAAATACATCAAAATAGGCGATTAATTGATCGTACTAAAAGAGCTGTAGACACTGACGATGTAAAGGGTTATTTAGTTAATCCAAAAGATTATTATAACAAAAGAAGATTAAAACGTTTCTGTAATCCAGCGAAGGTCAAGAGCCTAGAGTCGACAACCATTAAAGATGTCAAACTACTAACTTTTAAGTCACGTTTCAGATTCTACTGATGTAACTAATTATGAATAATAAAGTTGGTCTACCTTCACCGGATACGTGGCGGTTATTACTAATTCAGTTCATCGCCTAACAACACACCTGTAATCCCCGAAGGAATAGGCAGAGAAGTGTGGTACACTCTCACTTTTCACCAATTACATTTACGTCCCATGGTGCAAGGTGGTGAGCCTATTGCCAACCAAGTCAGTTACTTCTTCAGTGTTACATACATCCGAAGGCGTCATTGGTATTTAAGAAATTATATTATATATATATATAAGAAATTATACAAGGCGCAAAAATAAAAGTATTAGCATAACGCGAGGTAAATGTTTTCAAAAACGATGCGCAAATTACCGGTGATAATTATAGATTATTACCGGAATTTGAATTTGGTTTTATGCGAAGTGCTGAAGATCGAGCTCAGTGGCATGCCATTGGAGAGTCCTATGTCCAGCAGTGGACGGGAATAGGCTGATGATGATGATAATGATCTGAATTTGATTATGAGAAGAAAATTTTCAACAGACACATCTTAGGAAAGATGATAGAATCGAATATCTAAATATCTAACTCAATTGATGACAGCGTGCAATGATTACGTCATAGTGACTTAAAATATACAGATAGTAACCACTAAAGTACAATATTTAGGATACCTAACCTAACCTAACCTAAACTAACCAAACCTAACCAAATCTCACCAAACCTAACCGTACCTAACCTGATCTTGCAACAATATGTTCTAAAAGCTGGCTAGCTTGGCCTAGCCTACCCTAAAACCTAGTTTTTAACTAGGCGCTTAGCGGTTTCGGTTATAAATTTCAGGACTATACACGAATATATCGCGTGGATAATGAAAATATTTGTAAACGTGAAACATAACTGTAAAGAGATTTCAAAGAAGGTATTCCGTATACTACTACTGTAAGTAAAAAAAAATGTTATCAATGACCTCTTAGCGATAAACCATTGCATAACTTACAAACCTATTTTAATTCTCAAATTTCAACCATTGATCCTAGTGGCTGTTATAGCATTTCCGAAAGAAAGTGGCTAGCTGGGAGAGTTCAATGAGATTGGAGAGTGAAATGATTTCAAGTTCCATTTAGGGAACAGCCGCTCGAATTTGTGTAACATTTTCAAATATTTCTGTTACAAAGGATAAGCCCAGTTTTATTTCAACGAAGGACATCGTGACGCCTCGATTATGGTGCCGAGAATAATTTACATAATGGCCATTTCGTTTTGTTGCCAGCGGCTTTTTAACACCTTTTTAATAACATTAAAGTCCCGCGACCGTTTTTGTTGAGTGCTCCAGTCGGTCACATGCGAAAGGATTGCTTTTGCCAAAATCACATCTCACGTTATGCCAAAAGATATATTAGAAATTGTTTTCGTTGTTTAAATACTTGTAGCATTTAGACGAAGTTTCATGTAATGTTTTTCTGTAATGTATTGTTACGGCCGATAGATCTCGAAACCTCGCGGTTCGAGTATTGCGACGAACAAATCGAGAAACTTCGCGTTGTCGGCATGTATTACGTATAGGGCTAGTTGAC
>DWDT01004044.1:0-11629 GCA_018245595.1 Microceris scylla | reverse complement strand
AATGTTGTTACATGTAACAATTAGCAAATGACATTTGAATAAATGTTGTTACATGTAACAAGTAGCAAATGACATTTGAATAAATGTTGTTACATGTAACAATTAGCAAATGATATTTGTATAAATGTTATTACATGTAACAAATAGCAAATGATATTTGAATAAATGTTGTGGCATATGACAAACAACAAATTACATATACCTAAGTTAATACTGTTCCACGCGGCACTTTAAAATTCATCATCATCGTCTGTCTAAAATCATTCCGGGATATAGCCCTCGGCAGAGTTTTTTGTGTATAATACCCACCGCGGGCATGATAATTGGGAATCGTAGAGTGAGGTTTTTTCCACCGCCTAGGCTACTGGGATTGGGCGACTGGGGAATGAACCAACGCCAACGCCCGGCTTAGTGGCTTAGCTCTTAAAATACCCTGGTATGGGGTCATTATGAAACCGGGGGTTGTATTCTTTCGCAGCCTCGACACGGAATAAAACGGAATTAAAATTAGATTAGCAATAATATTGTTTAATAATGAAATACATTGAATTAATGGTGGAAGCACTAACTGTAAGTGTATATTATTATTTACATTTAACTTTTATACTTACACCAGCATTTACAGTCTAGTAAGTTATTTAAGAAAGACAACTTTCTAGGAAAAAATAATTATAGCGTAATTTGTCAAAGAAAACTACGATATTAATTTAAAATGAGCTGCGCTACTCTGAATTGGAAATAAATAACAAAGGATGAGAGATTTTGCAAAATAATCTTACAGGAAACTAGGATTTACTATTCCATCAGCGGAATGGATAAGATTATGATCCGTCCGGTAAACGTGTGACCCGCGTACCGGAAGCGGATATTTCGACTTATTGAATGTCCGCTTTCCTGTTTACAAGTGCGATCACGTGCTAGGAGACACTTCCTTTCATGTTCCAGCTTAATTCCTAACAAAACGTCACAAGAAACATGAAAGAACCCCTACTAAGTATATTTATTTGTTATAACCAGGGCTCCCGATCATTTATCAAGTGTTCAAATTAGGTAGATTTCGTTTCCCGTAGTAGCTCGCAGTCTGGATTTGTGCCCGGTTATGGCAATTGACATGTGATGTCTAACATACTCGTAACTGGTGAAAAGTGAGAGTACTACAGTCCTCTGCCTACCCCTTCAGGGAAACATAGGCGTGGAATTATGTTTATATGTATTAGCCACGTTAATTTCTACTTGTATTGAATTGTTTGATTCCTATTACAGTTTAATATTATCATCACATCTCGTCTCGGTTAAAGTGGAGCTCGATCTTCAGCTCTTCGCATCCGATAAAATCTGTTAAACAACAATATAGTAATTTGAGTATAGCATAACAAAAAATATGTTTAAAGTTCTAATAATTTATGAAAAGCGTTGGCCGGAGCGGTTCATAAAAAATGGAACTTTATATTCTCCGTCAAAACTTAGCCGGTGGCTTTATACAGGGCCTCTTTGATAAAGTTTCATCGCGCGTTGGTTAAGATAATTTTGTAACTGTGTCAAACTTTGTTTGTCCGAGATGTTCTTTTGGTTATCTATGAAGTATATTGAACAAATATTTTACTTTGTAAATTTTAATCTCTTTATCCGGTATCTGCACCTGGTTTATTAACAAAAGGAATCCACAATGCATATGTCTTGCTGAAATATGTATAAACAGCTATATAGCAAAGTGCAGGTGATTAAAGTATGACGCGAGCTTAAAAAGTAAAAATAGAATATTGTTTATTTTTATACTACCCTCAGAATAATTTAAACGTCGTTAAAAATGTATAAAATCGCCATGATCGTCATACAATTAATAATAATTCATATTTTCAAGACAAAAGAAAGATATTAACTTTGATACTACTAACATTACTGTAATACGAATATTACACAATCTTATGAACAATATTAAACTTTCGATTACAGTAACACAATGTACTGAATAATACTGAATGCCTTGCCTCGATTGCTTTTCTTACCTTCCAATACTATTCCAATTCTAATTCTTCCAATTATATTCCATTAATACTGTCGATGCTAGAATCTAATAGCATTGCTTAAAGTTTTACAATCAAAATTAATTAACATTAATTTAACACGGCCTTAATTTTGTACGCCTATGAGACAAAGTTAACGAAACTTAAAGGCTAATTTACGTTTCTAAATTGTCGATTATAGTAGGAGTAACCAATTTTGATACAACAATTACGGATTGAATTCAAAGACAAAGAATTAAAAAGTATTTGTATGCAATGTGTTTGGGAGGATTGAGAATAAATCAATAAAACATTATCAACAAAGAATTATATTATTAGGCTACATGCCCTGGGCGTCTACGGGTAGCAGTGAAGGGTTGCGAGAAGCCGTGCTCTACGATCCCCAACTCGAATGTCCAGGGTAAAGATTATAGCCAAAATCCCCTCCGGGAAGGGCTATATTCAGCTGTGGACTTAAACAGGAGGATGATTATAAAGGATTAACGTATTAGTTATACAAATATTTTATTCATAATCCTTATTTCGTTCGCAAAAATATTGAGATCAAAGAAATAAAAAGCACGTGCGATCTGTAAATATAGAGATATTTGACACTTCGTCACACACACGTGAATGACGATGGCACTTGGCGTAATTAGATAAAGGAAATACGAAAAACATTCGCATTTGTAAGTGTAAACACAAATAGATGATGCGTTGTAACTGCAATGAACATTGTACCAACAATGATAACCAAAGCACAAGCAATGTAAACATATAAATCGGCAAACTGGAATTGGAAACATCTACGTCGCTGCATGAATATTGACATGGCGGTACCTATTCAATTTCCCCGCGATCAAAGATCAAAGGCATCCCGCTACTCCGACGCGGCCTGTGGGAGACAGTTTCCAACAATTTCTATCAAAGCCCCTCCTATGTGGACCATGTTTGATAATAACGTCACGAACAGTAATTAACTACAAATACGTCTTATAGTGCCTTCAATTATTATTTTTCCTCGAGCGGTTTCTTGGAATTCAATGTTCTTAAATTGAAATCTTAACAGATATTAACCGAAGAAACTGTGTGTAACTTTATGAATTAGTTAGATAGAATTCTACTGATTTTTCTTAACAAGTTCCACATGTTTATTTATAAATCAACTATGTATGCTTTAACTATTTAGAAAAAAAAACTATTCACATATTTCATACGAACATTTACTTTTCTACCTGAGTTATAAATGTCTTTCTATCATTATTAGTACAGGACTAAATAGCTTTATTAAATCAGGTCACCGTCGCGCGGGCGGTCAGGGCGGTCGTAAGAAAACACCCCGATATGAAAACGTGCCTGATTGGAATTTTTTAATTGCGTCGTGCATTGAATTTCAATTTTATTACCGGTCCGAACACTTTGGAAAATCTTTGAGAACCTCCTACAAAAAAGACTATTTAGAAGATGATAGATTTAAAAAAGGTCTAAGTACTTTTAATGGTACATAACCAAGTGTACGTCGTTTTGAAAGAAAGTGGAAAAAAATTGCGAAATGTGAAAAATGTGTGAATAAAAGAGAAACGCGCTGAAAGACCTCAAGATGTTTTTGTTTCCAATCGCTAGCGGCATCTCGCTATTAATAACACGGTTTGTTCCGAGTATTTGGGTCCGCAGAGACAAAACAAGTTAACCGGTAAAGTATAGAACACGCTTGATCGAGTCTCTTGGCAATCGCAATTTTGTTACTTTATCTAAGCTTTCTCAATTCAATTTCCAGCTTTCGATGATGCTACTATTTCGCGTATTTATTTAATGTCATACACAATGTATGTTAAAATATCCAAAATTGTCAATGTCATTTAGTGATCCAAACTCATTGGGATAGACAGTAGTACTGGCTGAACAGCAAAACATGCTTTGTTTGTATCGAAATTGGAATGATACATTCAATTTGAAACTCATACACATATTATTACTATCCATCATGACTCAATACCCAATATCGCATTGTAATTGTGGACTCCAAAAGATCAAAAACATAAGAATTAACTATAAATATTACAACACAATTAATGTCCAATTCCTATTTCAGCGTTAAACACTTTCAAATAGCTTTCGACTTTGGAACTTGTTCATTTATTGACGATAACATTTTAAGCATTCATAATTATGTTCGGGCATAAAAGTAATTTCCATCATCTTTTTAAATTAAATTTTGCCTGCTGCCTCGACTCACTATCGACCAGATTTCGTCACAAATTAATTCAAATATATACAGCTAGTTCAACATTTTCCATATTATCTTAAAACGTGGTATCTTCAACACTCCCTGAAAACTTTCAGTTGTTCTTTTATAAGCTATGTACCTCTTTAGCAATATAGTTATTGTTTCATGACCGTACAACATTCGAACGATATTAAACCTTACGCCTTATATAATAAGGACTATCTAACGAGCCTTCATAAAATTCGTCGCATGGTAAATATTCTGATATTTTGCCAACAAAAGTTTAAGTCAAGTCGCATGTCTTTTGCCACTTAATTAGTTTTTGCTAAAATATATAGAGACAACTTTAACGTAGAATCAGGTTAAACTAATTAATAAGAAATGTCGTCTATCCACGTTCAGTGATATTCATGAATAAGTTACTTAATATTATACTCAGTACTTTTGAATATTCTACAGCCTATACACGGTTGATATTCAACGACCCCATAAAACTGATTGCTGATCATGTCCATAAAATATTTATAGGGGGTAGGTATACAACGATTGAAGGAAAATTCCAATTGAGTCTATCACAAATATCAATTGTGATGAAATCGCCGTGTCTCATTCAAAGAATAAAGTGACCCACTCACTATTACGATCTTCCATTACAGATTTACGTCACACTCGAAATTTTTCGTATATAATCAATTCATTTCCAGCTTAATCTTTCAGCAGTAGGGTACAGCTCAGATAATTTTTCATAAACATTTCAAACCACCAATTAAATCAGTTACAGTATGTCTTTGAACCAAATTTGTTTGGCATTTGCTTGAGTGGTTTTCTATTTTTGACGGATGGCATAAATTTGGCATCAATTTATTTCCCCAGTTGTCGGTCCATTGTAGGCGATGTGCCATCCTTTCTCAAGCGCTGTACCAAAATTATATACAGATAACAGGGCAGGGGCTGTCTGAGCTGCATACACAATGGCATTGCGGAGAGGTTTAGTGGAGAGTTCTGCAATAGCTGATTGCGGTATTACCAAATATGTAAGTAGTGTTTCGTATTGCGAAGTGGAATATGATTTTATTATTTTCATTTTTAAAATCCATTTCAAGACTGCTATAGGCTACCATTTCATTTCAGTCTTAGTTTTGTTTTATTGCTGTTTTTCATTACAGGATTCATTCCCACCATTAAATTTATAATATATTTTCGACACTGCTCTAGTAGTGACACCTGGTGCTAAAGCAAGTTAAGTTTAAACGGTATACAACTGTTTACTAATATACAAACGCCTCAACCTTTTGAGTTACTAAATATTTCGGCCCCGGAGATGTAGTGACTCCCTTCTGCTTAACTTGACAGATTAGATACGTAGCATATTTTATGTTAAAACTGCGATATTATATCAGAACAGATGGTTTATTTTTAATTCGAAAAAGCTGCTGCTTTTTCCTTATATGCCTGTACGATTGGAGTCTTCAAAAATCTTTCTTAACTAATGCCCGCATTAATAACAGTTACCACTTGGTGTATAGAATATAACGGAATATTTTAATAATTTAAGTTCAAGATTTTTTTGTTTCATTAATGAGAGTAGCTTCTAATTCACTTTGCAGGTTATATTCAATAAACAAGGGTATACAATTTAGAATTTCTAGTGGTTACTCAGCGTCTGCATCTGCGCCCGGTATATGGCAATAGACTTACCACCTATTCCATGGGACGTAAACGTAACTGGTGAAACGTGGGAGTGTACTACACTGCTCTTCCTAACTCTACGGGTACTCTAAGGATTATTGAGAGCTAAGAATTTCAAATTGTATGTCATAAAATATGGAAAGACCGCGTAACACACTGCTTGGCAAGATCAAAGAACGCTCCCGTATGTCAGAAACGTTACGAGTGTACAATATGAATAATTCCATCTTATCTTGCCTTTGGCGAACAAACGCTAAGAATTATTAAACAATGGAAAAGGGCGAACGGACTAGTGTATCATTAAATAAAGTGGACGCGCCCTTTGATAACCTACATCAACTTGCTGTCTGACAACCTTTTCATACTAGCGAATTAAATGAGCTTTGTTGAGGATATGGTAGCTGAGGATTAACGGACGCTAAGAAAGATAAAAGAGTGAAAAACTGACCTGTTTTGTATCCGTCAAATAGCTATATAGCTCTTATACGAGTACACTTGTCTTAAGTTACCTTGAAAAATGTATGTCAATATTTTCCCGTTACAATTAGCAGTATATATCACTATAAAAAATAAATAATAATCGACCCATTATAATTCCACTGTTGGAATATGGGTCTCCTCTCATATTGAGAGGGTTAACCCCATAGTCAGCCACGCTGGCCATGTGCGGGTTGGCAGACTTCACACACCTTAGAATTTTTTTTTAAGAATTCTAAGGTGAGTACGTTTCCTCACGATGTTTTCCTTCACCGTTAGCAAATCTACCTACACGTCAAACAAACGACGCATCGCTAAAAAAAACTCTAAAAAAATAAACCATCCTGATATCGGAGAATCAGCTATTAAAATCGAGAAATGCTTCATTAGGCCTTCCTTATTGAGCGCGCCGTAAAATTCGTTGAATATTTTTCCCTCATTTTTCTAACACTGTATAATATGTACTGTCCGTAAAAAAAGTATTTTTAGAGAGCAATCAAAATCAACCCTGAAACCTTTCACCGGAAACATTTTGTGTCGATTTTTATACGCACTATAGAGTCGAGTGCACTTGTCTGTAATGTATCAATACTACGACTAGTGGAATCTTACGAGTATATCAAAACAACTATTGCGCCGTTATTTTACAGTTAGGTGAACTTATGTTTGTAAATTACTTATTACATAAGTGTATTTCGTAGTTATTTACAGCACTCAACATAAATAACATAAGAGACGACGATGACCAATAAAAATATTCAAATCCAAATATTTCTGACTGTAAGGTCTGCTTTGTCTGCACCTTCGTTCTTGTTCTTAGTTCTATTTAGTTCTTATATTTATTATAGCATGCTAAAGTATCATGTAAATACATAGATACATACGAGTATATGATACGAATGTAGTTGAAGAACGTCTGCAGAAGACGTTAAATGTGATGAATATGCATTACAGAGCCCGAAGACCGATTGTTTGCATGTCTCAAGTTGCTTTGATTGCAGACCATTTGAAAATCTGCAAATCAAATTCCATTAGATAACACAATGAAATGGCAGTTTTGATAATGAATGCGATCCCGTTCTATAATTTGCTCGGTCAACTTGTTTTGTCTCGATAGAACAAAATATATGGAAGTAGTTGCATTATTAATAGTGGTCCCGGACAGCGGTCGAGAAGGGAATCGCTGTGGAGCAAAATTGGCTTCCGATTGGAATAGGGGCGACTGGGGAGTACGACGGACAGAATTGATGATTATTGTAACATAAAATAGTTGTTATTATAACTGTCTAGCAACAGTTGTTTGTCAAACGACAAACTACTGATACTTTGTTTTAATTTGAAATATATTCTGAATGAAATACATATATACATATCTTCACGAAGGCTCTTACGAGGTAGGCAAAGACCACGGACTGCCAAATATTTCTATTCTCGGAGACCTGCCATGCTTATTTCATACTTTGAAAATCAAAAATCTTTGAAAATATTTGACGATATTAACGATTGGTTGTAAGGTTAACCGCTAGTTCATCCGATTTATTAAGTGTATCGCGATTGTGCCAAATACACGACTTAGCTGAAATATTAATAGCTGTGGGAAACAGATTGGGATATGGAGCGGAACTGACCAATTATAAAGATAACATTCCAAAGTACCTAATCAAACACAAGTTAACAAAACTTTGATTATCAACAACCCATTATCTAGAAAATTATAATACATGTTATTAATGATTTCAAAAGTAAGTAACTTATCAATATCGCTAGTTACAGTATATGAATTATGGAAACGTAACTTCTCGCCTGTAATCCCCGAAGAGGTAGGCAGAGGTATGCAGAACACTCCCACGTTTCATCGGTTACGTTTACGTCCTACTATGGAACGGGTGGTGAGTCTATTGCCATGCATCGGGCACATATAGACTCCGAACCACTATTAGAAAATGTAAATTAGAAAATTTTGTAGTGTTCGACCCGGGAATCGAACCCGGGACCTCCAGATCGGCAGTCGCACTTGCAACCAACACGACCAACGAGGCAGTCAACGTCACGAGGTTATCGGATGATATAAATCTTATCATAATGCACAATTTAAGCATATATAAAAATAATAGTTCCTGTGTTAGTGACATTTGAATAGCAAAAAGCAGACCGGTATTGTGACGTCACATAGGTAGAGGCAGGTGATAACGCGCGATAAGCACTACTAACGCGTGCGAACGCAAGTTCGGTTTCAACACCGCTGCTTCGGAACTAGGTCGATGCAATTCACCGGCACAGACTCGGGACCCACGGCCGGCGCTCCTCCTTCGCTTTGTTTACAACTTCGGCTGTATACAAAATAATTCTACTTCGAAATCTGTATCGGACCACATCGGAGACGCCTAGTAGAACGTTAGAGGAGGTGGCGAATCGGGCAGGGACAGTGATCCCACCTGCAGAAACAGGAGACGGTGTCGTCAATGTCGAGGGGCAAAGCGGAGACGGCGGGGCCGGGCGAAGGCGGCACGCTGCGATACTTGACGTGCAGCACGCGGCGGGCAGCCCTAGCGCCGCTGCGCCGCAGGATGCCCACGGGCCAGCGGCGCGGAGCAGCATCGTCGCCGGCGCCGCTCATGGAGCAGCGCGCGGCGGACGGGGGCGAGGGGCGCGGGTCGCGGGGAGTTACGCGTCGCGAAAAAACGGCGCTCGCGGGTGCGCGCCGCGGGCGACTGACGACGGCGGCGGAGCGCGCGCCGCGCTGACATCACGGCTTATCGCACCTGAGCCGGCAGTGCGAACGCGGAAAAGCGAAACTACACACTACACCTTGCCACTATCTCGCGCGCACGTTACCGGTGCGATGGTGCCGGCCGCGCTCGAGACCACGGTAAGTCCGCTGTGTCTCTGTAATCTGCAACTGATGTGATGTGTTGACTGTGTGATGTGTTGACTGACAACTGGAATGTGTTTGTCATCGACACGCTAAGAAGAAGATGCGATGATGACATTACTCGATGTCACGTCAACGTCGCATTTTACTACTGACCACATTCTTGTCGGATTTCAAATCAACCGATTATAATATAATTTTATTATAATATAGTAATGTACAATTATGCAATAATTTTATTAAGAATGAGTTCTTCAAACACCATTCTTCCATATTCCATAAGGATATTTGATGTGACATTGCAGTGGTCTGGTCTAAAAGCTATTTCCATTGCAATTAAATAAGTGTAGTTAGTTTTTCGTCTATAAATTAAATTTTATTATTGGATACATAGCCTTGAACCAGCTAAGCCACTGAATATTCATTTGTGATTTTAATACGTAAGATAAATGATTAATATGGTAATATTTTTACTTGCAACAGTTCATGTATGTGACACCAATTTATAAATTACATAACTCATCTTGCGTATTTAAACATAATTATGAAACATTATGTTGAAATTTATGATTGCTTTTAACAATTCAGTCTTATTTATTAGCCATTGACCATGACTGGTTTAAGACTGGCAAAATATTTCAGCACACAGTTTTATAAGCTAATTTTATTTACCATGTAACATAATTCATATATGAAATATCAGTCCCTTTCACATCACATCACTTTTAAATCACTATCTATAAATACTAAAATACCAAGTGCCATAAGCTACTTTGAAACTCTATTGTAATTCAAATTAATACGCATAACATTT
The DNA here is from genome assembly GCA_018245595.1 of Microceris scylla. Classification (NCBI taxonomy): domain Eukaryota; kingdom Metazoa; phylum Arthropoda; class Insecta; order Lepidoptera; family Hesperiidae; genus Microceris; species Microceris scylla. The sequence goes on along the minus strand of DWDT01004044.1, from coordinate 1,547 downwards.
ATAAACACCCATTGAGAGACATTTCAAAAATCTGAAAAGGCAAGGAAGCAAAGCTCAAATATTTGTTCTTGTCAATCATCAATGTTCATATTTCATTGTTCTTATAGAACAAAAATGTTAAAATAGCAATTTATTAATATTTATATGTAAACCATGAATTTACATTTTATTATGATGTAATGTATAAAAAAAATTTAACCAACATTGTTTTTACCTTACGTTTTTATTGTAAAATGATTAGCTATTATGACTAGTCAAAAGTATGTTAATTGTTTATGAAACAAATATGATACTGTGAAGAGGCATCATTAATATGGATTTATGACAAATTAATGTTATCAAGTCATCACATTTTAATTAGTAATTATCATATCAGACAACAGATTTTTTTTATCTTTATTGTATTATTTTTCAAACCTCAGTTTTATTAAAACATTACAATCCTTACTATTTTTCTGAATTAATTTCTCTTGATATTACATAGTAACTATAAAATCCATAGAAAAAAAGTGACTTTGCCATATTAACTAACCTTCTTTCATTCAGACTTTAAATACTATAAATACATCCAGATATCCAAATCAATAAAGTTACGCTATTACAAATAATATTTTTCATATAACTGAATTTATATTTGTTACTGTACCAACCAACAAACAGAGAACAACAGGGAAATATTTAGAAAAATTCTACACTTGGAATAAGCTGGTTCTGGAAAGTTTGCAAAAACTGTTATATTTAAATAAATATGTATACCTATGCCATATTTCAGTCTCCAATAATTATTTTGATTTCATGTATGAACTATAAATACGAATGTAGTCATATATGATAAAGTAAGACAAATTATACCGGTAGTCATTATCAAATGTCCATTAGGCATATGATGTCAAGCACCGAGAATAAAGATTCATAATGTTGAGTTGCCGGGATAATGATTGTGTGTATTTAACAGCCTCACAACACATGATTGGACTGTCTATGTTGTGCTGGTCTATATGCATTGCACCACCAATGTTCTTAATTATGGAGGATATCTATACAAATATACTCTTGTAAACTGTCATCAATACCAAATACTATATTAATATAAATTAATACACTGAGGTATTTCCCAAATGAATATAAATGTGTATGACTAAGAATCCCAAAAAATTCAGTATGTGCCCAACTCTAACTATAAACAGAATCACTTATCACTCAGTGCTCTTGGATTAACACATATAGTTGAAATAATGATAATAATAATTCTAATTGTAGTCAACAATATAATTATTAGTCATTACATAATCATATTTATAATATCTTGAGCATAAAGAGGGATGTAAATTTTAAAATGTATAAACTGAATCTCAACACTTTAATTACATAGAAACAAGAAACAGCTGATGATATGTACAATTGTATTATTTTACATAAGTAATAAATAGCCACTAGTGTTTGTATTATGGTTTGAATTTGGAAGTGTATTACACTCCTCAGCCTACCTCTTCGGTATTACATGTGTGATGTTACTATTTTAAGTATATTTTGCTTCCAGTGTCAAA
>DWDT01004043.1:0-11631 GCA_018245595.1 Microceris scylla | reverse complement strand
TTGCGAAAATACCTTTTAATACTTAATTTCATAACATTTAATGTGTAGTGATTTTTATCTCAAAAATATATTGAATTTTTAAGAGACAATGTTCTCGCAAGTTGCAGATGAATGTAAATTAATTTGGTGTATTTTTGGAAAGGAAGGTAATGTAATTATATTAAAAGTATTTTTTTATATTTAACTCCTGTTAGGCCGTCTCCTATTTAATCGTAGGACAACTGATCTCGACCCTCTCATGAGAGGAGACCTATGACCCAATAATAGAACGATAAAAGGGTCGGAAAAAACAATTACATATGTATGTATGTACCTATGTACATCAAATTATTCCTATTATTAAATTGTCGTTTTTCCACAGGCAGTGCCGCCAGATGGGGGGTGGGGCTGGGTGATTGTTGGAGCCTCGTTCATGTGCAACTTCCTCGTCGACGGCATCATCTTCTCCGTAGGTCTATTGCTGGATCCCATTGCAAAAGAGTTTAAGGTAAGATTATTGCAATTTCATTAATCGTTTATATCAACAAAATCCTGTTCATAATCTGTGAAAATATTACAACTAGCAAGTGGATTCGTCCAATACAAGACGTTTCGTATAGCGAAATATGCCATATAACTTTAGACAAGAAACAGATTTGATGTACTTCTCTGAAGTTCGTCTCCACTCAACTGGCTGTATTGCCAGTTATTCTGCTTTTACATTTATTCATTCAATTATACACACCTGTCATTTTTTAAACTAGTGATCTCATCGATATTATTAAATTGGAATCTATGAAGTAAAGGGCGAATCAGATGTCTAGTATAAGTCTAAAGTAAATACAGCTTTATCAGAATAATCCTAAGATTCCTAATTGTCTTAATCAAGCTTTAATTATATATGTCAAAACAGCTGTGTTAGTTTTGACAGTGACAGACATTGAAATTACGTGCGAAATATAAGCATTATGTTCGATTATTACCAACAATTCTTGCCGACCGAGAACATCGTGCCTCACGCGGTTCCAGTACAAATAGAGGGCGGTAGGTTTGGAGGCTATCGTGTCAGACCAATAATTTTATATCTCCAACAAGATTTAACAATTACTCCCCAACGATAACAACTCAGGCCGACTGTCCAACGTGCCCTACGAAGCACATAAAACGTGAAAACTTATCGCTAGAGATCACTCATTGCGGTGCTGATCGTGCCCGGAGTTGCTAAGCTTTACAAATCGATTGCAATATACAAGTACGTCAGAACTACGAGCGCTTCTATAAGCCTTTATATGTATGAGTACATATAGTTAATGAAAGTCAAACATTGTTATCGTTCATTAACTTCGAGTGCCACTTTAGGCTGTGTAGGATGTTGTGGGCTGTTTAGGCGGTATGGTAGAGCGCGAAAAAGAGCCAGTGAAAAAATTTCATTGAACTTTAAAGACAAAAAATATGGCAAGTTGTCATATGGGCTTGTCATAATGAGCACTCGTGAAAGCTTTTCTTATTTATTTTTATTAGGCCACAGTCATCCGCTTAAAATGTGCTTTCGTAAGTAACTATTCACTGGATATAATATCTAACGGCTTGTTAATGTTTTTTTATTTGTTTTTTACAGTTCTAATAGATTTGAGTTAATAAGTTTTTCTGCGCGTAATCGCTGAGTAATTTTTAAAATAAATATTATAAGACGTTCATCTTATTCGAAGTTTACAACCTACAACATTTTTTTTTTGTGACACATCTGTATAGCACGGACGCTTTTAAAGAGGTTACTACCACGTGTTTAGTTCATCTTTACTTAATGTTACGCGGTCGGAGCGGCGCCACGTGGTCGGCTAATACAATTATGTAATCAGTTTAAACTCATGTCATGGCTATAATTCATTTCCCTTTACAAGGATTTTGGTAGGCGGCTATTGAGCAATAGCGATTTTTTTATAAACTGTGCCACAGAAAAAACACGGTGTATTAGATTGAACTGTTTTATTCATCTATTAATATAAAAATTACACAAAGTTTATATTATATTATTGCAAATATTACGTAAAAATATTATTACAATCAGTTTATACTTATTTTGTATGTTGTGACAAAAGTGTGAAACTTTGTGAAGAGCCGATATACAATCGACTCGCGCGCACGCTATTTTTGGCGCCAACATAGACCACACCCTCGCAACGCTCCCGCTCGCACGCGCTCGCGCAGTTGCGTCACAACCGTGCCTCCGTTTCGTTTTACGATAACGATTTACCACTTCATATTAATCGTCGTTTATATATTTAGTAACACGCACAACACGCTATGCTTTTAAATAAACAGTTGAATGGCGTTTTCGTTTTAAATCTTCGTCGGTTTTATGTCATCATAATATAAATATTTTTAATCGTTGTTGAATAGCTTGTACGGCGTATACTCACAAAATGTGACTTTGTTACATCATTAAACTTGTTATTCCTGCGTCGAATGATTAGAGTCGACGGCCAATCATAAAATATGTTGAATAGTAAAGAGATAGAAGCCTGAGTCTAATTAATGTAAAATAAGTGTAATGTCGTAGTAGGAATTCATTAAACGGTATTTTATCGATCCAATAGCAACCTAGAATCAACACGCGATACAGATCTCAAGTATCAAAACAAATCAACTGGCACAGACTACTATTACAAAAAAATTACCTAACGGTTAATATTAATATTTGCTTATCACCTGCAATTCATTATAATTAATGGCAATGTGTTATTGATATGAAATAATGAATTCAGTATCGGGGTATAAAAACTGGGTATAAAGGAAATGAGAATTTCCTGTCTAGATGTCTCAGATAAGAGACTGCCTATAGGCTATAGGAATGTTTACTGCCATTTACAGAATATGAAAGATCATTTTTAACTTGACAAAATTGTTGATCGCATTTAAGATTACATTTTACCGACAACTTGATCGTAACAATGCTGTTGGCAGCCATCTGTGATTACCATAATGTTAAGGCCAAGGCCTTAGCGCCGTCGTTCGCGAGCGACTGACCAGTATTCATTCATTTGTACATTCACTCGCCACTGCCACTATTATTACCTATTATTCAAAACAGACGCACCTACATTGTTTTTTTAACTTCCCGCTTTGCAAATTAATGATTTCCAAACAAGCAGTAGTCATTGTTTTCACCTGGTTGTTGGTGAGAGTGTGGATATTTCGAGAATAAATCACCGATGGAAATCCTCGACATCGTGACTTAGATATGATAAAATATTTTCAGCAGTTCCATAGACATTCAAAAATAGAAAAAAAACTTTCTAACCCTAAATATTGATTTTTTTATTTGAAAAACTGCGTGGAATGCCGCAAATTGCATCAAATTCGAACGAAGAGTCATAAAGATATCGTCGGTCAACATTTTTCATAAAAAAGTTTCCAACGTCAACTATTTAAAATTCAACTTTTTACAATTTTTTTTTCTTTGTGAATTAGCAGAAATTTTTCACTATATTTTAATTAATTTTTTTAATTTTTATTTTTATAAAATTATAATTTCGCTTATACATACCAAGACTTCCCCAATTTGACTGTTATCTTTAACTGTTCACTTTTATTCAACTTTATATGTGTGTATTAAGAAAACTGAAAATTCCATGCGTTTTTAGAGAGGGTAATTAATACAGCAGAAACATGTCAGGTCTGTAACAATAGATATATTTGGAACTCAGTGCTTCGTACGTACACCCTAAGAGACCTGGCGTGACAATATTATAATAACATGTATTAAGTGCATGTTAATGTAAACAATTTACACGGCCTTCAGTTATAAATACACCTATGCATAGTATTACCATGACACGTGAAGACTGACATCACCAGTGCAGTTAAAAAGGATATAGTTATACTTATAAGGATTATAAGATAACAGATATAATACCAAAAAATCCACGTAAAATCCCAAGAGCCACTTAAAACCCAAAAAAGCCATATAATATCCAAATGCCCCGTGACATTCCAGCGTTTCATTTAATCATTTCTCTGCGTCGGTCGTATGACGTCATAGAAACCTGTGGAGACACTGCGACAAACTAATTAATTCTGGAACCTTGTCACACTTACGTTAGTTCACATTCGCCCTATGTAGCCCTGGGTGTGCTGTCAACATAACTCATGTCAAAAGTGAGCTTTTTCTGAACCTATATACCGGCGTGCGGGTTGCCGCTCGGTGACCTCTACCTATCTCGTAAAGGACCCTGGGGTAATGATATAGTAATAATAAAAATAATGAGCTTGTTGTAGAACAACATAAACCAGCATTCTATTTCAAACCCTTATCATTTACCACATGTTTATCCATGCAGGAGCCGACCTCGGCCTGCGTTGGTTAGTAATAATTTTAAGTAGTTAAACCCCAAATAGATATGAGTCATCGAATGCAACCCTCTGCATTTAGTTTTAAACAAGGGAACAGTCACAAATGGGTTCTGAGTATATTGAGTTCTTGCTCAATAGCAAAAACCCAGTAGAAATGTGTACAATTTGATTCCACACTACTTATTCGGACGGCCAGAGAATAGAACATTCTATAGGCGTCTGATTTTCGGAACACATTATAGGGCAGCTAAGAAACTTTAATGTTGCCTAGTGTTGCCATAGTTGGTCTATTTTTGGACGCGTCTTTACTTATCTAAGGCAGAATCGCGATCCAACAGTTGACTGTAATATAATAAAAATATATACATAATACGTACATATAGGTACATACATGTATGTATATATTTTACTAATATTTAAAAATATTTTATGCGGTTTTGGGGATCTGGAGAATATATGCCTTTTCCAGATGCCAAGGCTATCTGGGATGAACTTTGGGAGATTTGACTAGAAAATACGATAAGTCGTGCTTCGTGCACTCGATCCACTCCGTCTACCCCGTACGGTAGGTATCAGTAGGTATGCCACCTGGTCTAATGTTATAATAATAATAATAATAATAATAAAACCTTAAATTAGTTTCCCTGGACGAAATACGTCACGTGTGAATGTGGGTGCATTTTAGCCTGTAACACAACCAAATGTGATACTTTAGCAACATCAATCGATACGTTGTAAACTCGTTTTGGCTTCCACTCGACTGTCTCGATTCGATTCATCGGAATTTTCCATTACAATTATGTATATGTAAATCAAGTTTAAAGTTATATAACGAAAAACAAGTTTGCGAATTGAAATTAAATATTGAAATATATCTCGTGTAATGGAACGCACCTTTAAATATGAAAATAAACCGGTTTGTTAAAAAATATTAATTTACTAAAGTGTTCAATTTTTTTACGGTATCTAGCTTTTATCTATCTTTTTTTGGAATAATACCTAATATTTATTTTGACCCTTATCGTAAAGTCCCTTTTAGCCTGTTACATCACATGTGCATTATCAACTCAGATAATTTATTTACAAAGCATGTGTTATGTGTAAGGATGTACAAAAAAAATATGTTACTCCGGGTTTTTATCAACGACGCAGCTCAGACCAAAATTCATTTTAAGTACCGTTGCGCTGTGGCGGAAAATTTTTGTAATATTAATAATACTTTAACTAAAGAGATTTGGGGGCTTTACCTTTACATACATATAATGTAAGCTTTAGCTTTATATACATATAATAAAAGATATACAATATGTAACGTAAACACTATGTATATATACGTAACGTAGGACGCCCTCTAGCCAGGTGGAGTGACGATATACGCAAAGTGGTTGGCAGTGGTTGGATGTGAAGAGCTGAAGATCGAGCTCAGTGGCGTGCCATTGGAGAGGCGTGTGTCCAGCAGTGGACGGGAATAGGCTAATGATGATGATGATGATACAGTACTGAGAGCGGTAGATACAGAAGGCACACGTCAGGTCCTTAAGAATAAAGATATTTGGCATTCTTTGCTCCCTGCCTACCCCGTAAAAGACCTGGTTTGATAATATCATAAATAATATACAATCAAATTTGTTATCATTAGATAAAAACCTCTAGAGATTATATAGAGATTTATAGAACCCTCTACATGTAATGTAGAGTTCTGTTATACATAAAAAATTTAAGATGCGATATAGTCATAACCTAAAAAACTAGTATTAGTCAGTTCAAATATATGAGTGTACACCAACGAATTTTTAACAACGAAGAATTTAAACTATGTATGTAATTATTTGCGCAACATCGTTATCAAGAAGTTTACGTACTTGCCGAGACTATTCGTAATGATTTCAAAATTAAGTAGTTTAATTTGCATTACCGAGTGTTAGATTAGTATGTCGCAGTATTGGAATGTGTGGAGAGTTTAATGTAGAGTTAACCATATAGTGGAAGTCTGTAGAGGTCTGTAGAGGTGCATAGAGTGCGCGCTCCATGCGGGTTCAACGCACGTTGTCGACCTCGAGACTCCATTACTGCATTTTCGATTCGTAACAATTCGATACGAATCGTAACGAATAGATCATAACACGTAAAAATTAATATCGATTTTGTTTTTTAATAAATTGGTAATCGAAATATTTGATTATTTTTGGATTTTTATTTTATATTTCTCATTTGAGTTTATATACGTATGTATATGTAAGTTGTGCGCTGTCCCTAATTTATATTTAACGTTAAAATTATCTTTGTAAATTTGAATGTACTAACGCCTTTAAATGAAATTAAATTCCTAATAATGTTTTCATGTACAACATGACTACATGTATACTTAATTGATTTTAATCTATTATATGTATATCTAATTAAACTATTTACTGATTCTTTCGAATTTGTGTCGTCAGCAATTTTGATCATTTTACTTGTTTCTTTTATTTCTTGTATCACAATATTCTTTAGTAAAAAAGTTACTAATGTTTTATTTATTATTGGTCAACAAAAATATAATAAAGAACGACTTACATTAAACAAATATATGAACCGTAACAAAATGATAAGTAAATGCACTTTGAATAATGCAATTTATTGCATTGATCTCGTGTCTCGTGTGCAAAGACCTCTCGAATGCTAGATAAAACATGTCGCGATAAAAATAAAACCGTTGCTCGGCCACGATGCGCAACTATTGGCTAATTTCCAAAATGTAAACAAAAAAATACACGAAACGAACCCACTGGCATTCTTATTTTGAAATCCGAGACGCTTGAAACCCATTTCGATGTTCTGAGAACTATCGTAACAAATATTGTAACACGGATTTGTATTGTCGTCAAAAATGCCATAAACCTGTCTTGTTTTTCGTCTAATCTGGTTTAGTTTCCTTAATTACTTTTAGGAAACTAAACTAAAACTTTATTATATTGTTTTAAGACATTATTGTTTAAATGAGACAATACTATATTTGTTTTATTTTCAAAAAACGGCATGACTTAACAATAATTGCTGTAATAAAACGGAATCCTCAAATAGATAAGAGGTCAGACACAAGGCGCTGATAACTAAGTAGCACGAGCATATCGAAAACAATACGCTGAGCTTAACAAAAGTTATTGGTTTTTACAAATATATATATATGTAAACCTTGCACTGGTAGACTACAAAAATCAGTGCAAGATAATACACCCCAAGACTTAAAATTTACAAAGTTTTCGCCATGTTCTAGATTTTAAACTTTGTATAAATATGAAATAAACAAATAACATTGTATATTCATTATAAAATTAATTGCACTACTTCAGACGACTTACAACCTTAAACGCTATAATACATATATATTGTATATAATACATACATACATATATAAGCTTACCTTGTTAATAGACAGAGATTAATAGTACCACGACGAATACATTTTTATGTCCTAATTTAGTCTATATTAATTAATAAAATCTTCCATCTTGAACATTCTAAAACAATATCATTTTTGTAAAACAGTATAAACAAACTCGCAACATTATCATACCATCACGCTAGCGCTCTTACAGCTTAGGCAGACTAAGATTAAAACTCCAGACTAACAAAGCTGACATGCTCTTATAGTATCGTTATTTTCTTAATAAACTGGCAACAGATATGCCTAACGATATATGTAAACACGATTAACGTGTCGTTTATTTATAAACAGAGGTTGTAGGTCGTGAATACAATCGCACAAACCGATAAACAATGTTTGAAGACCTTCAACAAATGTGTCTAGAGCACTTTATATCAACCACGCCCGCACCTCTGTTTGAAGAATTGAAGCACGTGTCGCGAAAGATAGTCAACAAACAATTGCACTGTGAAATAACAAGGGGAATACTTTGAGAATGTGGAATGTTGCCAGTCAACTGAACATAAGACTATATTTTTAAAACTATGTTTTTACGTCGTCGTTTTAATACGTCGTCAAGCCATGGTTCTTTAGGGGTAGGAAAAGTAGCGAGTGCTATACAGAAAACTACATACAAATTAATACTTATGCTCTGGAATGGATTACATAGACATGTATTCAGTACTTGAGACGCTTTAAATGAGCTTTGCGTCACTAAATACGCTCATTAGTTACACTTTTGCTGAATTCTTAAAGATGTTTTAGATTTTTTTTTTTAAGGTGTGTCATTACAATATTCAACTATACAATATATTTAATATTTTTTCTACATTCAAGTGGTGACCAAATTTTTAATGTTAATCAATAGTAAATTTATATTGTGTCCGATGTTATGTAATGCTTAAAGTAATTGCAAACACAATCGTCTTGGCAGGATGCCTAATCTTGAATGCTAATGCTTCACAAAGGGCCTTCTTGACGTGCAATACACAAACTATGTATATATACTAGTTTAAATACCGCTATGTCAATAGTCAGCGAATGACCTAACAAGCAGACATCATGGTCAAAGTAAATAGGAACACCACTGCTTAAGTACAATGCTACCCGTGTAGGTAAAAATGCGAAAAAGCCTTTATGCAAAGCTAGTTCTTACTCCAATGTTTTATGGTTTAAAATAGAAGGAATTACTTGTTTATTTATAACCTTTTACTGACGCGGGAGGTAAGTAAAATGCGTCTAGACATTGGAAGCTAGGTATTACGGTACAGGCGTCTACGTAACCAGTTACAAAGTGACCGCCTGTGAAGCTTAGTTTTGTGTACGACTGTACATGTCATGCAATTATAGAAACCCTTAGATATTTTATGCGCATAGAATAAGCAATACATGTAACATATAACGCTCATATCAATGATACATATATCATTATGTTAATTATGACACGTTTATTTAAATTCATAGTATTCAATTAAATAATAACATGAAAATCATCTCGTAACAAGGATTCGATGGTCTGATTAAAATTATCTGTGCCACAATTTTTTTTTCTAAACCATAGGCAGTCTGTGTTTTCGTAGAATAAATTTGGCGCGAACACAAACGTGTTGTATTCAAACTCAGCGAGGCGTAGCGTCGCACGCTTCCGTTAGCATCGGTGGCGGGCGCCGCGAACACGTCAAGCCTCTAACCACATTCATATCACGCATCTTATGAACATTGTCACAATATACAAATGTAATTCATATTAAATTAATATATTTTAATGTCATTTGCGTTCTGTTTTCTAAAATTAAATATTATTTGCTGTAACGGTAAAGGAAAATGGTCATCACGAGAATGAATTTGTCCAGCCTTAAATTCGTTCATTCATACTACACGTCGTGGTAACATTGTCGCAACTATTAATATAATTCATGTTACACTGCCAGGAGCTAAAACGAGCGATGTTCCAATTTAATAATTGACAAGACTTGTGTTTGAGATTTGATAAATATGTATTCATAGTCGTCAGGAGTATGAACATGTCAAGCTTTAAACCTCATTCGTTCATTCATATTACACATCGTATTAATTCAGTCAAAATGAATGTAGACATAAAGGTCGTACGGACTAAAACAGGACGTGTTCTAATTTATTATTGTCAAGACTAGTATCTAAGATTCGATAAATATTTATTATCGCGAGGAACGCCATCTGTGATTAAATGAATTACTGTGTTTGGTTTGCGATGACCACTCAGTATTTATTTTTATAGCTATGTACATTAGATTGTCACAACTGCTTGAAATTCGAAATACCAGTTAAATATTTCTCGATGTGATCCCAGGTGAATTGGTATTAACATTGAGAGAGGATGCTCAGTGTTTCAAAAAATATGCCCATACATAAAAATGCATGTAACAAAGCTTAGTAATAGATATACATATTCCATATTCTAAAAATGTATGTCGAGAAGCAATTGACACGATGTTATATCTGTATCCATCTTTTAGCGTGATTAAGGGTAAATGTTAGCCTATATAATGCAAAAAAAATCTCTACATACCTCATCGCTTTAGCCCTTTCTCATTTCTTACTTGCAACGAACATACTCTGATGAAAAAGCTGAAGATATTTATATGTCAATATCTTCGCCACATGTCTATAAGCATACCATACGAACAAGTCTCTAACTTCTCACTACAATAGCAATAACCGAAATATATTTTTGATGTCACTCCGTCTACCCACAGTTTTCGCTCCACCCATACCTTCATTGGTAATCAATAAAAAGCTTGTAGGTATTTAATGATATTTTCGATGTCATTCTAATTCGATTTGTAGACTGCAGCGCGGAGAATGGTCACACTCGTATCACTGTCACTTATCAAGGCTACTGGGTCACATGGAAGTCTCGGAGCGGAAACGTTTGTTTCTGGGAAGTGTCACTTCCACTTTTTTATTGATGCATACGTATCTTATCCGCGTTGTTTTTATTACTAATTATTCGTTATAATTATTTTTATTATTCGTTTTAATTATTTTTAATATAGGAAACGTACCTGGTGCAATGTTAGTAAAATGACTATGTTCTAACTAAATTGATATCGATTGCGCCAGGAATTTCGACTGATGAAAAAATAATAATTATATTTAATAAAATATGAACCCATAAACTGAAGTATTGTTACTTGTACTTCATACAAAAATTGAATAAACCCTGTAAATGCACTTTAATGTTGAGTATTTCTAATTTGAAAAGGTTGGGAATCGGCCGCGGTAAATAAAAAAGCGAATGTTAGGATAACAATTCTGTCATAAGTTGTAGATATTGTGCCTTATGTTTGTATAAGTGGTCAAATCAGTACACAATACTACGAGCCTTGCTACTTAGCAGATTAAATAGGGGTTGCAATGACAAGTTATAGAAAGATAATTATTTTATTATCTATATAATATGCTTTTTTTCATATAGTATTTTAACTAAATGTCACCTAAACAAGAACAGGTACATAGTTCTTGAACTGTGAGACGAAATTATGAAGTGTCATTTTTTTTCCCCACCAGGTCAACCAAGGACATGTGGCTCCCGTGCATTCCTTGTTAGCTGGATTCTACCTTCTAGCCGGGCCCTTTGTGTCGGCGTTGGCGAACAAGTAAGTGATTGATATAAAATTGCATATTTTAGTTATGAAGACAAAAACAACTGTTAACAACTCTAAAAAAAATCTGGACAATATTAAATTTTATTAATAAAGATAAATACTGTTAAGAATTCTATAAAAAAATCTGTACAAAGTTAAATTTTATTAATAAAGATAATTTTTATTTTATATGATAATCGTCGTATATAACTTACTTGTTTAAGTTATATTTTTATTATGAATAATTATTATAAGATACAATGCAAT
>DWDT01004042.1:0-11632 GCA_018245595.1 Microceris scylla | reverse complement strand
TTTCCATGCAATGAAATACTTTGTTTACATTGTGTATGTAATGTAGATTAAAACGGCCCTTTACAGAATATCATTACAATGAACATTTTAACAGATAGCAGAGATTTAAAATGCGAGGGTAAAGAAACAGATTGTTAGGCGGTGCGAAGTTCGCCGGGTCAGCTAGTTATATAGGAAGATTACAGAATGTAGAGTTCAAATACTTATCCCTCAAAATAGATTATAACGTGTAATATATGTATAGTAACATGAAATAAACATTTTAATATCACTAACTATAGTAATGAGTAGTAATATTATTGTACAATTCACAGTTAATTCAAGTTCATGTAGGATGTTGTCATCAGAGGAAACTTATGATAAAAAAGGGTATTGATAGTAGAAAACTAAAATTACAGTTATAAGTTAAAATAGGTATATAGTATTTTCGAAGACAAAGTTTAATTACCTCTATTATGGTGATTGAGACAGTGTCAGGTTTAATATCTTCTTTGTGGTCATACAATTTATGTTCTTCAGAAGAACTCTGATCTGCTTCATTCATCCTTTCCATTGCTCTGAAAAGCATTTGGAAATTTTGAATTTCCAGTTCATTTACAACATAATTTGCTGGCAAAGTACTAATTTTATAAGCACATTTAAAAGTATGCCAGTAGTGATTTCACTTACTTTCTGCTGCCAGGATTAAACCTGCCTCCCTCCCCTCGTATTCTGTTCATAGCGTGCCTGTGCCTCGATTCATGTAGATATTTCTGGAAAAGAAAAAATATATAATTAAACAAGCAACAAATATAAAGGTGAAATAAATAGTATGACAATATTGTAATAAACTAAAAATGACCATTAGTTATCAAAACTAAGACAAATGATTACTTATGAATATATGAGTAATCGAAATAATGACATTGTGATATATTGACAGTAATGATTGTGATACTTTTGTCGAATAACGAATCTACGTTTCCTCATAGAGTGGTCGAGTTATCTGGCTCGGCGCGCACTGACCGGCCTCTCCTTGGGTATCTTGCCCTGCTCGTGCAGCTTGGCGCGCGCGGCGCGGCGCTTGAGGATGCGCTTGTACTGGCGCGCGTTCACGTACAGCAGCGGCTCCTCGTCCGCGCTGCCCGCCGCCGCGCCCGCCTCCGCCGCGCCCGCGCCCGCGCCGCCGCCGCCGTTCACCATCTACCACATCTTACATCTCCTGCATCTCCCGACTACACTAACCACTTCTCAGAAACGGCCAAATCATTTTACTTTTTCAATGTTTATGTCCAAGTACCGACAATACCGTACACAAATAGTACTTCATTTCCTTTGAAATCCTGCTTCATGACTGAGTGAAATGCTTTCATAGGTCAACCATAATATTATAAAAATAAAGTTGAACAAACTGTTATTATTTTGGAGAATAGAGAATGGTGTAGTATTCACAGAAAGTAATCGTCTTGTTTAAAATAAATGTTGCAATAAATTGTCAGATTTATGCAGTCTCAAGATAGATATAATAAATTTTCTTCAGTTTTCTATAAAAAAAATTAACAAACTTTCAATTTGCTTTTCAGCATTTAATGTACAATTTATAAACTATAAGTTTATTACACTACACTTTGAAATACAAGTTTACTCTATGAAGTCACCTATTCAGTCATGTTAAAACACTCAAACCCTAGAAAATAGATAGATCTCTAAGTTACTGTGATTCATACACTACATTATAGTATGAGTCACAATAATTTAAAAATTCCTTACTAAGTTATGAGTAATAATTTTTTTTAAGTTTATCTCCAGGTCTTTAAACCAATAGAAATATGGAAGTTCTTACCATCACTATATTTGGTTGATTCACTATTTGCTGTGGCTGCACTGCATTGCCTACATTGGCAACTTGTACCAGGTTTCCATTCAGATTTATAACTGTAAGGGAGAAATAGAAAAAAATCACCATTATATGTTGATAACAAATTGCAAATGAACAGGTACACTAGGTTTCTATGAAAATTAAACTAACTAAATTCAAAGGGTTTTACCACATTAATACTAATTCTTGTACTGGACCGCTAATATCAGTTAGCTCACTATTGTTACTGTGAATTATGTGTTACTCACACAAAAAAGCAAGTGTGAACAAACCTGTAGGTTGATGAAGAATCTGATGTTGATCTATAGTGGGTTGTGGTGCGCTGGCTGTGGGCTGGTACAGGTATGTCTGTCCATCTGCAGTTTGCACCAGCTGCATTGGTTGCACATTGTTACTTGCTCCTGAAAATATGAACAAAAACATTTTTTGTGCCATTGCAAACTTGTCAAAAACTTGTTGGAAATAATATAAGTAATGATAGTGAAGATCAATTAAAAAATCATACAATAATAAAAGGAATATCAAAAAGATTTTAAAATATCAGTTTATAACATATTTTTAAAACATGAAAATTTAAGAGTTTTATTTTTAGTGATGCAATTTTCTTTTAAAATAATTATCTTTTGCAAACATACTTTTTTAACTTTTAAAAGCTTAAATAGTTTAGTATAAATGGAGTCAGTAGGAACATACCTTGTATACTGGATAGTGGCAACACTTGTAACTGTTGCAGCTGCTGCCCATTGGGGGTTGCCACCTAGAAATATGTTTATTATTATTAATTATACTTCATATTACACTACATATCTACTCTTACTGCTTACTACATAATACAATATCAAAGCTTAATAGTAAAAGTTTATATTGACACCTCAAGATATCAAACAACTAATCCAAATAGCAAAAACATAACCAACTTAAAAATATCAAACAATAATTATAATGATTTTTTTATCTCTCAAGGCACAGCACCATGTATTAATAATGAAGAGTTCCACATCTAAAAATTGTCAGTATATTATTATCCAACTCAATTCACAGTTTCTTACATTGTGTCCAATAGAAATCTGGTTTATAGCCAGAAACACAACTGAATATTTGATTCCTGTCCCAGTTTTGACTGAAAGTGCAACTTCAATAACACACAAGCTTTCCATATTCTAATCTATTGGCAAATACTTTATATGACATTATTATTTATGTATTTAACAATTTTGTACAAATAAAACAAAAAATGGAAAAAACAATCATACAAAAGAGATGTTATACAATGAATGGCACTTCTTATCCCTAAGAGAGATCTCTTCCAGCAGCGCCAGGAATGGAAGGTAATATAATTATCAGACATCAAATTTAGTGTGTTCTTATAAAATAACAAAGAAACACAAGAATTGATATACATACAATTACATGCAAATACATACAAATACATACAAACAGACACATACAAATGCATATAAATACATACAAGTAAGTGTACATACACATGTCACAAATAATTCAATGTATATTATGTATATTAATATGGTTATGCAGATTATATATATACATAGCCAAAACAATATTCATAATACGGTCAGGTAGTGCTATGTCAAAGATACAACCATTGCATATTTATACTTTCAATATGTGAAAGTTATATAATATAAGTTTTCAATTAAATAACTTATAAAATATAACTTTGGAGTTAAATATCTCTGTTGCTAAAGAATATTAAACATTATATTACCACTTGAATTTGCGGATTTCCAATCTGATAGCAGCATGAAAAATGTAAAATACTCCTTATGTAATGGGCAATTACTCTTGGACATGTCAGTAATTCTTTGCTTAACATTAATTTATAGCACCTGTATAACAAATGGTTTCTTATTTATGCCCGTAATCCTAAACCCCTAATATCATTCCACTGCTCGACATGGGCTTCCTTTTAAAATAACAGAACATGGTGTAACTCTAATTCAAATAAAAATTTGTAACAACTTCTTACTGATGGCATGCTTGGAACAATCATGTTGGGATAACTCATGCATGTATTAAATACATTATTATTATTATAATAGAATAATGATGGGATAGGCACACCACATCACTATTATCATTACCAGAATAGATACAAACATGTACATATTTTTGTGTTTAATGCTGATACATAGACTAGATACAATGAATTGTTATAAACCTTTAAATTTTTCTCACATGTGAGTAATTATTACCAATAACTTTTATGCTACAAGGAAATTACTCATAGCATTATTATACCTGTATAGCCGGAGCGGCAGAAGGTATAGCATGTACAACTATCTGCTGCCCATTAGGTCCTTGTATCATGTGTGGACTGTTGTTCATTTGGAGAACCTGTAACTGCTGTCCATTGATGGTGACCACTTGCGCCCCATCCGAGGTCTGTATCTGAGCATGCTCCATGTCCTGTCAACTATAACCAAACTTGGTTACTAAAATCGTCTCTAACTAATAAATATTTCATGATACCCTAATTAAGTACCTAAGTAATTTGTATTGAAACATGTACATCTACTGTTGTAATATAGATGATAAATAAAATATTACCCTTTAGTAATTGTAAACAAGTAATTTCAGGATAACGAATAAAGAAACTAATCAGTGAACGAAACTAAGCAAATGGCATAATAGTCAGTTGGTTAAAAGAATAACTATATACGTATATGATGTACGGTTCAATAATTGTAAAAAAACTAGTGAAAACATAAAACTAGGAACCTTCCGTACTTTTATCGAAATTATATGCAATACGTCATTGGTACGAGGCCGATGAAGCCAACGTAACCAAAATGGCTGCTTTTCACTTAATTCCATCGTACACCTATAAATCTTCAAAACGAAAGCTGAAAGTTTTTATTAATTTACTTAAGTACACAAGTTCACTCTTTGTAATTATCGGTGAATATTGTAAACTTACATTGGATATTCTCAGTTCTCACTGGTTTTTCAATGATTGGTTGACAAAGGATAGACCAATGGCCGACGTCAATGATCAGAAGAACGCAGTAGATTGGTTCGGAATATTACCAATGTTGATACCGACCCTCCTATCGAAATAGCGCTTAACAAAACTCATAAAGCGCTTAAAATTTGACATTACCATGAAATTACTGTTATGGTTGGATCTTTGAAAACAATTGTTAAATAGATCAATTTGCGTACATAAAAAAGTTAACTAATAATAATTATCAGGATTCATTACTTTGTATCTATAGTTTTCCATCTTCTATTTTAAAAAAGAAAAATTCATTTAACTCACGCTTCCCCAAAAATAAAATCAAATACATATATGCCTTGTGGTTAAGGTGCAAAAATATTTTGATAATGTATAGTAAACATGTACAACTTCATTGAATTAATAAGAATACATAACCTAGATATAACAATTTATTATTATATAAAACTGGATCACATATGTTTTTCGAAAATAAATTGGTCAATTGCAAAATAATTAAACGTTACTCTATCTATACCCTATCTATATTTTAACGTAGTGACATAGTGCAATAATTTTCTTTTTATTGATAATGGAAAAAGTCTATCATGCAATGTATAAAATCTAAAGCGCTGCATATTGCTAGAAGCGCTGGTTTCTGACATATCACATTACCACTCGGATGGAAGCGCGGTTGGAAGCATTATCCAATACTGATTCTCGTCTAGAACCCTTTATTGCCTATTATTAAATGCAAATTTGATTTAATACTTTGATAATTTAATAAAAGAATATTTACCAAAACATGTTTATAAGAATAGAATTAAAAGTAACATTTAAAAGATAATAAACTTTATCTACATTTATTTTATATTGACGTATTTTCGTTTTTTGGATGTTGTATCTCTGCTCATGAAAATACGATATCTATCCCATTGATTTATCCAGCCCTATGTTGATAGAACTTTCATAACCACCCATATTCCACTCGGTCCTGGGCGTTTTTAACCCAATTATATCTTATTATGATTGTCAGACCGCCTGGTAAGAGGTCGACCCTATACTGCTTTTACAGAGACCCCCTTTCGATGACTTTCCTTCCCTCCTAATGGTCGGAACCATTACCGTCGTGCCCGTCCATAGCGGTTTGTCTACGGATTTCATCGTATTAGGTATAATTTTGAATACATACAATATTCTTGTAATGCTAGAATCTTTTGTATTCATTGTGTTAAGTTTCTGTCATTTAAAATTTTAAATTAATAGTTTCTATCGTATGATAATGTTCACTACAATAATAACGTCACCGACGCCTATTCCGTATTAATTCTGTTATAGTAAATTACATTTTAATAAATAAATAATTCACTTAATTATTCGTTATTGATTTGTAGGTGCCCAAGTATTCCTTAATACCATTACTCTTTGGAAATAGGTAATATTAATTCTGTGACAAACGTTGGTTGATCTCGTTGGTTGGTATCTCAAGTAGGACTTTTCAAAAATATTTTCAACGTTCAAGTCTAATTATATATAATTTTTGAGTTCGTATTTATTGTTTCATTATAATCTGTCGGAAATCTAGTTCTATATTTTTAATCTGTATCCGAAATCCAATACATATTTTTGAACAAAACGACGCCTTGTATTGCTTGTCACTTTGTCAGTGTCATATCACGGTTTTTCTGTTTGAAAGTAAAAATAAAGTTTGCGAGTTTTCATAATATTTCCGCTGAAAATTAGGAAGTATTAGCAAATGTTAATTTAGGTGGCTAATGATGAATTCAACCGTGTCTGAAGATTTGTCGCGGGTTCACCTAGCATTGGAAGCAGCAAAGTGTTTAAGTAGGTTATAATTGTTTGAAATTAGAAAGCACTTTCGTTTGTTTTGATAAAAAGATAAGTGACAAGTTGATTTTTTTTCAGAAAGTATATCTACAAATACGCAGAACGTGACGGTGTTACACAAAGAACTGTTGGAAATCAATCTGTCTGTTACAACATACATTGAAGAGAGTAGACGCAGACTCGAAAGCCTTAGATCTCAACTCGCTCACGACGCGAAAAGTTCACAAAGGGTTGTTGAAATACTATCAAATAAATGTAAGCATCCTATGAACATACATTCATTGCGTAACATAATTCCTGTAATCCCCGAAGGGGTAGGCAAAGGAGTACACTCCACGTTTCATTGGTTACGTTTACGTCCCATGGAATAGGTGGTGAGTGAGCTATACACCGGGCACAGATCCAGACTCCCATGTCACTATTAGAAATTCTAAATTAAAAAATTCTAATAGTATCCAACTCAGGATTTGAACCCAGGACCTACTGATCATCAGTCGCGCTTTGCATTCCATTCGACCAACTATGCAGTACATTGATTGCATTAGGAATTATCACTGCCAATTTACATTTGCTTGGACATTTTAAATATCTACTATGAATTTAAAAACTTGAGTTGCTTTTATAAATATTGATTGATATCTAAAGGCAGTTAAAACTTCCTTCTGTACTTTGTTGTTGCAAATGGCTAATTTATATTAACTTGACATGATCTAGCAATTAATATGTAGCTATTGTTCTTGGGCTAGTTTACGAGTTTTTGTTTAAGAAAAAACACATATTGTAAATGTCTGATAGATTGTATTATTTGTTTTGCAGAAAATGTCAAATTTACCTCACACACCTAAAAAGCACTCAAAATTGAGGCACATTGTGAGTATTAGTGCTGCACAAGACAAAAATATAAGTTATTCGAACTTGCGGCAGTCACAACATCAGAATGCAAACTCCTTTGTGGCATGGTACAGGAATATGATAGATAATGAACGTCAGAATTTCAGTCTGTATTTATCTGATGATGCCACATTGGAATGGTTTGGTAAAACTATAAAGTCCCGGAGAAAGATATCGGCATTTCTAAATCATGATATGCAGTGTTCGAGGCATGACTTCACAACAATTGAGACAATTGAAAAAATCCCACCAAGGTCAGAGAGACTGCAAAGGTTTGTATTTACAGCTTTCATTGTTTCTAAGTTTTTAAAATAAAGTAGTGTAAACATGACTTGTTTCTTTTTATATTGCATTAATCCATTTTATTTTGTATATTGGGCTTTGAAGTCATTTTCAAGTATAATGTGTGTAGATTTGTGGTAACAGAAATTTTAACAGCATTATGATAGTTTTTCTATTACACATATTTTTAATCACACACATGTTGTAAAACTCTGTCTAAGATCTGATGATGAAGGGAGTACTGCTTCATTTATTTTTGACTTTAATTATGTATGAAAAAAACAGTAAAACTGCTGCATAATGCACCTTTTGAAACCTAGAAAATGCTTATAAAATTTACTTCTACTGTTCCCCCATCCAATGTTGATTGCTCATGCATGTTGAGGTATTAGCATCCCCACTGTTATTATGAATAACATCCTTTCTTTTAACCACCCAGAAAGCAGTAGAGTTCGAAATCATATGTAGCATTGACTTAGCAATTAATTTCCAGAAAGGATGATTCTGTACTTGCTAATCCATTGCGATCTCCAGAGTTGATACATTCAAAGCCTGGTAAAAGGAAGCATTCACCAGGAAATTGTAGTCCCAAGTGGGCAGAAGGTTGCGAGCCAGTTGAAATTAATGACTGCATAAAAAGAAAGAGGCTTAAGACTAACAATACTGAACTGCTGAATTTTGAAAACAATTCTATGCTTCACAATAATAATGTGAACAATACAGCAGTACCAGATGGTGATCGTAACGACATAAGTAATAATGGCGATGGAAAAAAAGATAAAGTTAAAAGTGTGCTGGTCACCCCCCCCAATGTGGAGCTAGGTCAAGGTGATTGTTTCCCATCCACCAGCGGTACTGACTCTGATCGGTCCCATGAAGCTTTAAATGCACAGTTGCCTAAGCTGGCTGTTGAATGCAATGGATATATTGAGTTTACACGATCTCGAAATAGTAGAAGTGTAGACTCAATGAAATGGGAGAGGAAGTGTAAAGTTCAAATCAGTTATTCTCATGATCCATTAAATGTTGGAGAATATATAATTTGGGCAATACGATATCATGATGAGAACAAGTGTCGGAGGAATCTCATGGATGCATTTGAGAAGGTTGCGAGAGAAGATAAATTTTGAAAGATATCTCTGAAGAGATTACAGTTTGTTTAAAATTTTGAAAAATGTGGGACCAATGTTTCTCCAATGGGACATCAAATTTTGTGATAAGTTAGTTAACTAAGCAATTATGTTTAAGTGTTATTGGATTAGGTTAATTTGTTAATGACAATATTGGAACTGGTTTAGATTTGTTTAGATTTTGTTATCACCCAATGATATATTATAGAGCTTTAATAGTGTACATTTTTGTGTCCTGGATGAAGAGAACTTTGTGTACCATATAGTAAAGAGTGCAGTTTTTTTAGTTATACTGCTATTATTTGCATATATCTATCATAAATGGTATATTTTTATACACTTTGCTATTTAGTGCATATTATATATCAGTATAGCACAGAAAAAAAAATTATATTTTTTGTCAATGACATAATATGCAGGTTTTATGAATTTTCAATTGCCATATTTTATACTTGTTTTCCTTTGGAGACCATGGTTCTAGGCAGATACCTATATTAGGATGTTTTAAAAATGTTGCTGACTTTTGTATATTTTTACATGTCAGATTAAATATCTTTAATGAGATGTCTATTCACATACTACATTAGAATAAAGGTGTATTAAAAAATACTATTAATTTAATTTTGAAGGAGTACTGCAAAAAAACTATGCTCTTGAAGTTTTGTGTTACAAGGAAAGCAGCAGGGAAGCAATACAGCTGTCTGAAAGCGGATACGTCCTATGGTTTAGAAAGAGAGAAACAATCTTATACCTTATCTATTTCTCTCTGTATCACTATCGACACATGTATAGCAAAAGAATAGCTTGTTTTTCAATTAATGAACTCACGCTAGCGCTACTTGTGTGTGCGCGAGTAGAAAGAGACAGATAGGTAGCGTCATTTGCTTTTTCCTTTTTTCGATGGACTCAGGCTGGCTCCCCTAAGCTACGTATAATATATTTAATGTCAAGGCCTATTTGTGTTTTCGATATACATAGATAAATAGTATAGGACAGTTTTCATATAATATTGGTAAATGCGCATTACTGTTGTAAATCCATTACCGTTGATATAATTTTATAAATACAGATATTGATTCATAATTAAGCTGCCAGAGGCTCCCGTTTTCGACAATATCTCAATCATTCATTATTGATGCACCTGAATATTAAGTTTATTATATTTTACATGATAAAAATAATGTTAAATAAAATAGAAACATGAGTTATGTACATAGGCATTTTTTAAACGCCACCGACATTATTTTAAGCACCTCTTAGTAACTGACATGTGTTCATGTTCTCAAAATTGTGCTATATACACTCGCGAGTTTGGTGTGTGTTGTTTATGATATTAACAATATATTCTAAGTGCAGAGAAGAATATTAAAAATATTGAAGGCAAAATCATATTTTGCTAATTTGCAAAGAATTTGAAAGTTAATTTTAAAAAGTTTCATAGAACTTATCATGAAATTTGAATATAAGCAGCAAGTGTAAAACTAAAAATCTATCCAGTTGTTTTTGCGTGCTTCTCGCATAGTGCAATATGCGTATTTATGTATGTTTCCCAAATAAAAATAAATAAATTGATTTTATTTTGGACTATGGAATAGACTCATGTATTAATGTCTATATATAAAAAGAATTACTTTATCACGACACACTAGCTCGAGGAATGCAAGAATTAGTCTAATTGATAACTTGCAAGAAAAAAGTGCTCAATAAAAGCAGGAGCAGGTCCTTATGCTAGATATATATCTCTCTCTCTCTCAAATCGGTCCCTCATGACTGAGGATCGTGATCTCGCTTCAAACCAGCCAGTAACATTCTCCAGGAGGAGCGATCCTCGGCTTGATGCACTGCCATGCTCATCGACATATTCAAGCTATGCGTAACCTATGCTAGATATATAAACCTCCCAATATTTCTATCCGAGCAATCTTTATTTGAATGTGTCTGGTTACAAGTACCTATAATAAAGATTTCGTTGAGATGTTGAAAATATATTGATTTTATACAGTCATATGTATAAGTATGTATTTGGATTTTTTAGTAAGGACTGACCATAATTCGGTATCCAGTTTTGTTATTCATTTACCTACTGTTAATGATATAGTTATAATTATTATGACGAATTGTTTCGTTTCCAGTAAATTTATTTAAGTCGTGGTTGGTTTTATCGATGGTCATAATGCCTTACACCTTGGATATTAATATAGGGTGGCCATACAAACTATTTGAATTCCTGAGCAAGCCCAAGATTTATTTGATTTTTACGAAATATATTTGTCTGCCGTTTTCTTTTTTACCAATTCTCTTCACATATTATATACCTATACCTACTCGCCTGCATAAAATTTTACACTCTGTGTGAACCCAGGTCGCATTTATCGGAATAAATATATTTGCTATTTTGTGATAATATTTGTATTAATCTCAGTCTGAATAAGTTTGTTTTAATTTAAGATAACAAGATTGGCAATGAGGTTTTGACCTTACTACGTTCCATGCAGTTGTATAAGTTTTATGTTCGTATCATTACTTGAGAAGTAATGTGTATGGGAAACTTTTTGTTTAATTATGCTAGAGATGTTTAAGGTTATTAAAATTTGTTTAGAAATATGTTATATTGTTTCATTTTGCAATTTTCTCATACTTAAAATATGTTAATACAATTTTGTT
>DWDT01004041.1:0-11632 GCA_018245595.1 Microceris scylla | reverse complement strand
CAGTTAAGTTTAATAGATGGTTCTGTACCATCTCATCCAAGTTTCTCTCAAAGTGCAATGATGCTATAACCTTCACAAAGTAGTTCTTCATAAAGTTAAGTATACATATACATTGTTCCCACTCTATCTCTATATCTTTTCCCGTGGTTGTTTTGTTCTCGTGGTCCTTTTGTCTGTTTAACACCTGACCAATCGTCCTGAAGCAAGAGTGCTTTTAATAGCACGTCGGTGAAGATCATTCTGATTTTCTCATTAAAATTCACTCCGCAACGAATGTTGTATTGAAAGAACACGTAACTCCCACCTTTTGACGAAACTGACAAAGAGGCGATAAATAAGACATTATACCATCTGTGTACGACGAAATTACAAATCGTTTACAAATCGGCCATAGATTTCGTTTTAATTAAGTTTTACGGCGCCGCAGCGGGCGATACGCGAGGCACAGCTTGCGCGGGTATAATTAATGAGACGTATTTGCATATTGTCACAAGCGAAATTAAACTAATGCCCCTCCTCGCGAGATGTGAGCCGTGGAGGCATTATACGAAAATATAACGAAGCACTCTACGTGTAATTGAGGCTTCATTATCTGTTGCGTCTACTACCCGGTCTAGTTTTATGAGAAAATTCCACAAATACTTTAAAACTTTCGTGTCCGGGTGGAAATAATGGGATAAAATTATCTGAATTTGAAGTTTTGGTCAGTAAATGATGGATTGTTCTGTGCGGTATTGTCCTTTCTTGAATAAATGCCTTATTAAAAATCAATATTTATAAAACATCAGTTACGTGGCTTACCAAAACAAGCAAAATATAAGCTCATACTTTTTTTACTTTGGAAATAAAATAAGATTAATTTCACAACCCACTAAATATGATAAAATAACTAATAATAGCGAAATAATAGAAGGAAGCACCCTGTCTGAGAAATTGAGCCTTGATTATCTGTTGCTGGTGCTTTTATGATCTACATTTTCGGTTTATAATTCAAAATTGTTTCATTCAAAACAAAGTATTTCGAAATCTTTCCAAAGTCTTACCAGGCAGCGAATAGTGAAAAACACGGTGATGAACTCTTTGGAGGTTTGAACGACTAATTGATGTGTAATATGAGATAAAAAGAGATTGGAACTACATCGTTGCACCTGTATGCACAAACGTTCACATTATATGATGTTTTTCTCCTTATAATTTTTTTTTTACAAATTACAATCTTTGGCTATAATCGGCTTCTATAAACACTATTATCCACATTATTATATTACCAGTATAGAAAGTGGCAGTCCTTATTTATAAAAAAAAAATGGCAGTAGACAAATGAAAGCTTAATACTCTCAGCTACTGACAAAATGTAACTAATGCTGGAACCCCGGCGGATACTTGTATAGGCTAACAGGAAAAAATACTCAAGCGCGTTCCACGTGTAATTATGGCTTTATTATCTGTTGTGTATTACAGACTCTGTTACGTTTCTTCTAAATAATTTGAGTTTCATTCCTTTGAATACACATACATATACTTTTAGAGTCATCTTGAGGTATATATTTCGAGGTAACATATTAAGGTTATCAAATAATTTACATTTACCCAGATGTAAACTGTCTTCCTTATGCCGATCGTAGATTTTTTTTTTTAAGTATTGTATGTCTATTATTTAATAGATAATTTTATGACTCTTGATTGTGTGCGGAATTATGGGTCATATCTCGTGTTATATCGGGGTCAATACTCTGTGCATAGTTAAATCTGTTCCCACACTAGCTATAGCACTGTCTGGTGGACTCTGACGTTTCTAAACGAAGCCAATTTAGACTATCGCGCTTTGGCACGCTGGCGTTGCACTTCTTTCATGGATTCGCTTTTCAATTCCTTCATTTGATCAGTCGATAATCAGGAATTTCATGATTCGTTGGTGTATTCGAGAACCGAGATATAATTTTTTTTCTCTACCTGAAATCTTTTTTCTTCTTATTTCCAGTCTGTTTATTTTTATAGTGAATCGATTGCACGACTATTGATTGCATCTGTGTCTACTATCTTACCAAGAAAACAAGTTTTTTGGGCGGTCGGCACTTAAGGGGAAAAGGATGGAATTTTTCGTCAATTTAGCTTTCATAAGTAGTAAGAATGACAGAAATAAAAGTATTAGCTAGGTTAGAAAGAAGAAATAAGATTTCTCTTCATACATAATGTCAATGTAAAGAAGTAAAATGTCAAAAATATTTTAATCAACGGTTACAACGTAATGTTCAACAGATTTTAATACTTCTTTGGTTCGTATCTTTCAAACAATAAGGAATAAACAAAGCTTATCAATGGTGTCCGTAAACATTGTTAATACTTAGTCGAGTTTATCCTTCGATTATTTAACGAAAGTTTTTGTTCGACGCCTCCAGTCGATACTTTGTCAGTTGCTTGGAAGAGGGTAAATGAGACCGATGGCGCGGAAAATAAACTGTGGAAAATTTGAGTGCTAAAACACTGTTTTTCCAATTCAGCAGACCCGTGATGGGGATGTGCGATGAATGTTATGGGAGTGTTGTTACATAGAAAAGCTATGCCGGTCGGATAAATATATTTATGTTTTCACACTTGGTTCTTTTGTTATCGTAATGCGCGTCTTAGAATCAATGGACGAAATACGAAGTATTTGTTTCATATATACTCATCTTTCTCTCCAAAATAACTTTCTAATACACCATTATCGTTATGTCTTAGTATAAAATAATTTTGAATATTATCGTAATCATCATTGTTACCAAGATTGGCAAAGCGAATTATTTAATCCAACTCCTGAATATGTACGCGACAAAGAGCAGTAACTCGTAAAGAGTCATTTGTATATTTTCTAGTCTCTTCCCATAGTCTGTAGACTCGTTTCCACATACAGTGGTGTCTCGGTACACGACAGTTGGATTTATTGCGTCTGTCTTACGCGGAATTTAATAAGGTTAAAGCGTCGCGCGATTTTCAACTCTCATTTGCTAACTTTACATTTTATATCCTGGCAAAATTGCATTCATTCTTTTTTGTACCACTCGTTCATTGTACAGCTAATTCCTCATTTGTAATAAAATTTAAAAGCAGCACAGCGTTAATAAGAAACTCTTTCTTGTTACCTGAGCTAATTATTCTTGAGGCACAGATCCAGACTCCAAGTCACTACTAGAAATTCTAAATTAGAAAAATCCAATGGTACACGACCCAGGATTTCAACCCAGGACCTCCCGATCGGCAGGCGCGTTTACAACCACTCGACCAATAAGGCAGTCCAACTATGTATATATTTTTTTCAGTCATAAGTCAGAAAACTATTAATTTTTTTAAAGATCCCGAAATAAATACGTGTCACACAGTAAAATATTTAAATGATAAGTAGTCTCAAGCATGACTTAAGTCAGATTAAGCCGTCAAAGAGTCTTATTAAACAAACTTGGAAATACGGCTCTCAGAAACTAATTTAAAGTGAGATAACAGAAGTGTTGACTCGTGTAGAGAGTATAAAATCCGTCACAACGCAACACTTATCTTTACAATTAAATGAAAATTTTTGCGTTAGAGTACCTTCCGTTCCGAATAGTCTGTCCTTTTATTTAGTTTGTTTTAATGCCTTTATGTTGTAGCAAACCAATGGTGTCGAATTAAGGTATTTATTGTGACTAAGTAAAGTTTCAATCAATGCATTTCCTTTTTCTTCTATGTGTAGGTACATTTCCGATATTCTCTTGTCACTGGGTCAAATTTTTCATATTCAAGGGTTTTACACGGTTATTTTCACATTAGAATTAATTAGAAGTTATTTTGAGGAATATACAGAAATAGTTTGATATACGTTCGTACGTTCAGCCAGTGATAGCCTAGTGGTTAAGTATTCAGTCTTTCACTCCGGGGGCTCTGGCTTTAAATCCATTGCGCACTTCTTTAAAAAAGTGCGTTTTAAGTTTAAATATCACTTACTAGCGGTGACGGAAAATATTGTGATGAGACCTGCACACCTTGGAATTTATAAGAAAAAAAAATTCTACAGCGTGTGAAGTCTGTCAAACCGCATTTGGCCAGCGTGGTAGACTGTGGCCTTAAACCTCTTGATATGAGAGGAGACTCATATGCCAACAGTGGAATGGTAAATGGGTGGACTATTATTATGGTATTATTTAACTAATTTATATTATATACGCTCTTAATAACAATCGATTCCCACAAATAACTTTCACGGATTTATCACCATCAGCTTATTTCAGTCCACTGCTGGACATAGGGCTCCCCCAATGAGCGCCATCGTGCTCAGCTACAGCGTCTTCAACTTACTGGTATGTAAATGAACTACATAATTATCAGCTCCCATTTAACAGTTTTTCTTGTAGAGTGTAATATCAACGCTGCCCAGGATCTGTATTCGGTGTGGACCAAGCTGTGTTGTGCCTTTTTATTAATAAAAAGTATCTTCCATTGCTCTTAATCATTTTATCTTTTGCAGTATTTTTTTCAATAAGCTATATTTATTATTATAATAACGTTCATTATCTTTATTAATATAATCTATCAAAATAAATAAGTTAAACGAAGCTATGAATTCGATATCAACAATTGGCGCACATTTGTATGTAGAGCCACGTATGTAATAAACAAATACATGATGGCCGGCAGCCATCTCGACGCCAAGTGTTGCGTGCGCGGCATTATTAACGAGCGTGCCTTGTGCCTTGAGGGCTCTTCGGATCCTCACCACCGGCGAATAGGAAGTGGAGGTCTTGATTAATGTGTTTGTCACATCGGTGGCTTTACGACTGTGTCTTGGCTGGTTGGATTCCCTTTGAATGATTTTTAGGCGAGATCTCGATGTTCTTGTGATGCAAATTTATCTCTATAGCATTTCCTTGAAACAGGGTAATTTATCAAAGAATCCTCAAGCTCTATTATTATTAGACAATCACGCCAGTTTCCTTATGGGGTGGCAGAGGTCACCGAGTGTAAAATATCTTTATTCTTACTTATCTGTCGTGCTTCTTCTGTATTTATCACTTTCTTCATATATTACTCTCGTCGTGTGTTATTATTTGTGTGTTATCATGATTGCTTTTCTGAAAATTCTACGATATGTTTTTCCATTCGCATCACGCGTTCATACAATCGCAGCATCGGAATCGATGCGATGTTAGTTTTAAAATCAAATAATTGGAATTAAATCCACATTCAGCCGCTGATGGAATTTCGCTGCGCAAAAAATGATTGCAGGTCAGGACCCATACGCACGCACGACGGGGTTTGTTCCAAAAAGAGAAATTGAATATTGATGATCGGTCCACACAAAAAACTTGTATTGCAATTCAAATACTCGTTATCATTTTATGCATTCACGGGATCAATAGCGGATCGCGAGCGGCTGTTTTACTTCTACACCGTGGAACGTTTGAATTCAGTCAACATTCCTTTATTGTAGAGAATGTAACGACTACGAAGCTTTAGTAGAATTTTGAATTATGGGTAAGTGAGGAGTGTCATATTACCGAAGGAATATTTTACGAGATTTGTCTCTGGATTGGATTTAATAAGAATTACCAGATTTCAAAAATGGAACATTGTCATGTTCTCTATTCGAAATTCAAATTGGTGTCTGTCACCGGCTAGTTCAATATCGTATCGACTTTTTCTAAGCATGTGATTTTGAAAGTAAGCCGGCACAAAATGCACTTTGTCTTCGAGAGCATTAACGTCAGTTTTTGCTATAAGTTCCTTATCTACAGGAAATCACGCTATTAGATCGGTTGTTTATATTATAAAAACAGTAAATGAGTATATTGGATAATAAATCTGAGGGATAAACTCATAGTTATAATTCTTTTAAGAATTTAAAAATTTACCCATGTACATATATTGCAATGTTCATCCTAACCATATGGATTTTGTTAGCGCTGTACTCTGAAAAGATGCTAAAAAAGTACAAAAATTCGCACTACGGCTAACACGCAGTACTTAGGGGATATTTGCTTGTAAGCTGGCGTCGCGCCAAACTATACACCGCTTAGAATGTTCTCGGTTTGAGCTTGAAGTGTACTTGTAGGTGAGGATTCTTTTGGGTTATTTCGAGAGCCGTGACACGCGTAGAGCACTGAATATTGCTTTGTCTGAGTACGTACCACTTCTGGTACAAGTTTTGGATAGAAATATCCAGAGTAAATTATTCCAGAGAAGAGTAACTAGGCACTATCTAGACGAGTCCGCTACATCCTAGGCTGCATCTCGTTTTCCAACGGGGGGGATAACAGCCAAACGCGAGCCTATTTCTATATAAAATATAATAACAATTGTATCTTATTCACCATCTATCCCATTGTATGACGTGAACGTCACCGGTTAGGCGAATCGTGGGAGAGTACTGCACTCTGCCACTTGTTCTGGGATTACAGGCCTGATGTTAGGTTTTTTTTTAATCTGTATTGTGAGCTTCCAGATCCATAACGCGGATGGACGCTGCCATCAGAGATTATTGTACTTCTGCCACGAAATCCGTAGCGAATCGCAATCTGGTTTTATGAAAGCTAGTTAAAGATACGAGAATAGCAGTTAACGTTAGTAGTAATAAAATTTTGCCGGTTACTGTTAATGATTATATTTAACGATGGTTTCCGTGCTGCTGAGGACACATTGGATGGTCGGTTTCGATTTCCATAATTAGAAAGTACGAAATGTATTTAGATTTTTACTACCCCAAAGTTAAAAAAGACAATAAAATAATTAAAAAGAGATGTTATATACATACACAAAGGTGTGCAAATTAAATTTTCTAACTAGAAATTAAATTTTCTAATAAAAAAGTAAATTTTCTGATTAGAAAATTTAATTATCACACATTTTTTGCAATATTAGCTTCTATTAAATTACAAAGACATTGTTGTCATGGTTATATTATACAATTGGTTTACCTGAAAATTTTATAAGGATGTTGATCAAGTGTTGCGTATAAATTTTCTTACAATCTGTATCTATATATACAATGCAATGTATCTGTATAATTTTACTAAATTGCTTAAATTAACTAAATAAATATAATAAACTTAGTGTAAAATACTCAAATGAAACTTGCATTTTCAGTATCGTACAACAATTCTCTTTCAAACGCCTCCAAAGAAAGTAAAATTGTAAAAAACGAAACTTCACGCCTGTAATCCTCGAAGGGGTGGCCAGAGGCCTGTAGTGCATTCCCACGTTTCATCGGTTACGTTTAAGTCCCATGGAATAGGTGGTGAGCCTATTGAAAAAAGTAAAAAAGCCTACCTAAAAAAAGTAATTCATTTATAAAAATCTAAAAACAAGGCAGCCGGCCTGCATGGCTGCGTTTTCTATATATGAAGACTCAGTTAATGAGTTTAAATTTTGTAATGTTTCTTGTAACTGAAACTTCGTGTAACTCTAACTTACGTACTTAAGAAATGGTGTGAAGTTTCGTTGTTCACGCATATCGGCGCTTCTTGTTAGCAGGTGTTTTGCCCTGAAAAAAAAATTTAAAAGCCTTACGTGTAAACGATACAGGTAAAACACAATGCTTCTAGGCGAATATAAAGTTGGTTTAACATGAAAACAATTTCGGCTGGATATTTTATTATATCTATCCTAACATTGTGGCTGTTTTTGGTTGCATACAGTCTATGCAAGGCAAATTTTATACAAAATGCAACGCAACACCACGATTGTCATTCTTGAAGAGGTAGGCTGAGAAGTATAGTACACTCTTACGTTTCAACAGTTACGTTTACGTTCCACTATGGAATAGATGGTAAGCCTATTGCCATACATTGGGCGCAGATCCCGTCTTCGAGCCATTTAATAACTAGTTTATCATATTTTCTGTATTATGCATTTTGTTCCATTATCATCA
The DNA here is from genome assembly GCA_018245595.1 of Microceris scylla. NCBI lineage: Eukaryota > Metazoa > Arthropoda > Insecta > Lepidoptera > Hesperiidae > Microceris > Microceris scylla. Next base: position 3,753 of record DWDT01004041.1, on the reverse strand, counting down.
TCATTATCAGTCTACTCCGGTCCACTGCTAGACATAGGCCTCTTCAATAGCACGCCACTGAGCTCGATCTTCAGCTCTTTGCATCCAACCACTGCCAGCCACTTTGCGTATAACTTCACTTCACCTAGCTGGAGGGCGTCCTGAGGTACGTTTGCCAAGTCGCATTTGTTTTGAATGTAATAAAAACCAGATGCATCCTATAATCAATATTATGGTCCCATTATCCGAGCGAAATTTTCCTAGCTGTGTTTCCCCGCGGGAAATCATCGTGCTGTCCAAGTCTCCTGCATAGTATAAACAAAGTTTGCCTTTTATATTTCTGCCTGCCTTTTATATTTCATAACAAATTGTTTCTGACAACTATATTTAAAAAAAGATAAGACAGAACACAAATTGCAGAGACAGCTAAATATAACAGTGTAAAGGCGGTGTATAATCGCCTTTAATGAAAAATATGGTAAGTGAAAATACGAGTAATGTTATACGTGTATACGAGACATTGCTAAAAAATACATCTGAATTAGTGTAGCCGTAATACTGGTAAAAAATGTAGCCTTAACCCTTCCATTCTGAGAGGTGACAGGTATTTCAAGAGCGGACCAACAAAAAGGTCAAAAAGAATAGAAAAACGTAATACTAATAATTAATAGATTGCTTTTTAAAGTGAAAATATAAAATAGCGATAACAAAAATGTCAATAACAAAAAGGATAATAATTTGTTTTGCATCCAACAGCCAAACGAATATTAAAACGATACTGGTATAATGGATCCAAAACATCAGAACGTTGCAAGGGATACAATTTAATCTTTAAATGTTACAATCAATGCTGTATGAGTAAAGTTCATACAATGTCGCGTGCTGCAATCCCGAGCGAAATCAGAGGTTCAAACGTTACGTGTTCGTATAGATAAGCATTCTAAAATAACACAAATATACATAAACAGAATAACATATAAACATTCATATAATGTTATTAAATTAACAAAGATTAACTGGACAAATAACAAAAATCTGTCGCATTGGGTGAAAATCTGTAAAGATGGAGTTAATGTTATAAACAAATAAATAAATATATGAAAGATTTGAACATGTATAGATTGTATTTCAAGAAGGCGATAGTAATGAAAATGACATGCATGCTGCAACGTGTAGGCGCAGTAGCTCTGAATGAGATTTATAGTCCAAGTTGCATGATTGTCATTAAACTACTAGAAAAATCATGTAACAAGAGCAGTTCGTGAATGTCAAATCTCAAGATGACGTAGATACTGCGTTCTAAGGTGGAAAGAGAAAGACAGTAGCAGTTAGAATGCTTGACAATGTTGGTAAGGATATGGAGTCGTAGATGACTAAAAGATTTAGGACTGCAGAACTCAAATGTTTTAAAGTCTGTTTATTTTATAGTTAATTCACATAAGTTCCTTCTTTATTGAGAGTTGCCGTCCTTTTAAGTGAATTGGGTGAGAGATATAAAATTGAGTTGCCAATATGAATTTCAATTAAAAGGCTTTAAAACAGAGGGAAAGATAGTAGCGATGCAGTTCGTGGAGGTTTATTTGGTAGCAAAAAGCGTTAAATGAAGCAAGGCAATAAAAAGGATAAGTGCGAAGCAATGTATAATCAATATTACTTCATACGAGCTGTTTCCTGACGATTTCCAGTCTGCGCTGGTCTTTTGGGAAATCACGATATGGCGGCCGACGCAATCGGCAACAGTTTGTGGGATTGTGATGACGGTGTAAGTCGTCGCCGAGGGTACCATTCATTTATGTATTTTTTGGAGTGTCCGAATGGATTTTGTTGTTTTTTTCGTAGAAGTTCTGTTGTTTCTTAGAGTATAACAATAAGGCCTGTTGTTTTTATTTCGTAAATAATTCAGTTTTCGTTCATTAATACATTTTGATCGTTTCAGTTTTAGGCAGGGGTCTATTCTTCGAATGGGTATAATTAAGCTCATAAAACTCCCATTTTATACACAGAGGTACTCGTATGTACCGGAATTTGAAACCAGGAACTCCGTAGTATAGAATAATCTACTCCATATAGCTGGTTTGCATTAAGGTGCACTATTGCAAAGCAATGTAGTATATTTGGAAATACTGGGGAAATAGGGTCAAATGAATTGGACGGTATTTGAACAATGGACTTTAGTACCTAAAATCGAAATAAAGTGTCTGCGATATTACCGAAAAGATCGGTAAGAAATCTAAGTTAAATTTCTGAATTCTTGGTTCGATTTAGAAATAGAATTAGAAAATCGTTACATGCCAAACCTTCTACCGCAGTGTTTGTGTTAGCGTTTTGCGAACAGATTTGAGGGCGAATGTTGGTTCAATATTTATAAAACTTATCTAACTTTAGTTGAATATTCAAACAGATATAATTACTTTAATGGCTTAAAGAAAGTGTCTAGAATATCCCCGAGCTGTTTTTATAGAAAGAAAGCTCTAGCTACTGTATAAAGCTGGTTTCTTCTTAAAAATAGACGACTTTATGATTTATGTTCAGTGCGGCAAGGTTCGAAACTGCTTGTACATTTTCACGCTCAGTTTGTACACCAGTGTTGTAAGTTGCTACAGTTTACGAAGCTTTCTTTCTTAATGTTCTTATACATTTCAGTTGTAAATTATGGTTTATTCTTTCTTGTTTTGGTAATTATGCAGGTTGGTGTACATCGCTTATTTTTTGGAAGTTCCAAATTTAAATTCAAACACGCCTTGCAATTAAGCGCATAATGGCTTGATTCCATTTTTAATTTCTATAATTTTTTGGCAGTTGGTGTCGTATTCCAAAATACATAAATTAACGATGATTCTTCCAAAGCCTTTCTCTATGATATACATACATAAAAACATGTCAGTGCCGTGGACACTACGAATAAGCGAGTATAGGATCAGTACCAGAGCAGACAAGTACATTGTTCAAATATCCGCTCGGCACGAAACCAATGTTCAATATGACATAATTTCTTGATATTATTTAAAAACGCTCATGATGAATGTATTAATTTTCTGCATCATAATAAACATGGATAGCGTCTGCTCGACTTGCGAGCATCAGCGATTCTTAACTAGCAGCGTTCAATATGCAAAAGCGCATTATAATAATTTCAAGGAGGTTCTCAGGACCTAGATGAAAGGGTCTGACGGCTCATTTAATATTCCCGGCGTGTACCATGAACCGGCATATTTCTTTTTTAGGTATCTTGCTTACGTCACACGCTTGGGACTAGTGATCAGCAAAAAGTTTCCCCACATAAATATCGTTATGAAATGACTTTGCCGAATGTGCGCAATTATTCCATTAGATCGATAGCAGCTGAATGGAGCATGGCTCCATTAGTATAAAAACTACCTATAACTTCTGATCTCGAATCTTTTGTTCTCTTTGTGACGTCATATATATATTCTTATATTGCAGTGTCTATGGCGTGGTCAGAATACTCATTTGTTGCTTCAGTGAGTGAAAGGGAACGATGATCCATTTTATTCTACGTCCTTATGTTTATGATATTGTGTTTTTTTCTTATGTAATGTACATAAAATAGTACTGGGCTGCGCTGTATTTTAATGAACATAACCATTTCAATAGTTACTGTCATGTCCTGTAGTTGCTTTCAGATCAAATTTTACTAAAGCCCCAAACTTGAGTTTCGAAAATATATGTACGGAATTTTTATTTTTTATTTTTTTTTTCAACCCATTACAATTCCACTGTTGGAATACGGGTCTCCTCTCATATTAAGAGGGT
>DWDT01004040.1:0-11633 GCA_018245595.1 Microceris scylla | reverse complement strand
ACTATATTACTTGTATACTTACACACACACACACACACACTAACACAATATTTCTTGAAATTCTATTAGGTACAAGTTCAAGGCACTTATTCTGGTATATCTTCAGTATAAAATTTACGTACAAATAAATTGTTATTTTGTGACGCTACTGTGTTACTAATTAATGTAGGAATAATTTTAGAGAGTATGTTTCCATTTTACAAGCCTCTGTATTCACCCATCACATGTAACCTGTAAATCACCTGTTCTGAGTCCGAGCCACAACATAATGAAATTTTCTTATGAATTATTGTAGAATAAAGAGACTGTAGACTAGTGAATATGTATTTATCTAATTATGTAGAGAATTTAATGTAAAAGTGAATTACAACTACATCAATAAACTCGCTAATGGACCTGGCTCTTATGTGAGTTGTATGTTCTACCAAAGTGTAATTTCAAAAGTTATGATTTTCTTATTTTTAACTGCAATAAAGTCTTCCTTCCTCTTATTGAAACCTTTTTTCTTATTTACTACTTAACACAATCCCTACATCTGTATACTAGTCTAAAGGTTTGATATATTTAGAGTAACCCAACGATATAGAACATTTTGCAGCTGTGTAATATAAATGTTCATTAGATGATTTATGATTAAAAAATAATCTCCCTTTGTTTTTGTTTTAATAGTATACTTTTCAAAGTGTAAATACCTACATGTAATACTAAGTGACAAAATGTATTATAAGAAATATAAATCCATGAGTGGTTTTATTTATTTGTTACCGATTTAACCGATGGGCCTAGTAACATGTCTCTTATGCACTTTTACATCCTGTTTATGTAGCCTTTTATTCTTTAGTTCGTAATACTATATTTCACAACTTTTTTCATAGAGCTTTCCAAGTAGTTGCCTAGACCACTTTTATGTTGTTCCAACAGTCTACCAATATAGTGTGTTAGAAGTGTAGGAATATTTTTTTTTACATTAAAAACTTAAAGAATTAATCTGCTCAATGTGAGAATGTGAGGTTGGGGTGGTTGCTATTCCTCTACTTTGTTGAATGTAAGTGTACAGAAAATTTATATAAGAGCTAATGTCATAAATGCTAAATATGTATGTAAATAAATTTTATTGTTATTTGGTCCTTCCAGCCATGCGTAAAAAAACAAAATACATGTCATGGAATTCAGAAAACTAAAAATAAAATTGTGCATTACATTGCTACATCTAGTCACATGGATTTATAAAAAATTAACATCATGATAAATTTTATATAAAAAATAATAATTTTATATCAACTAAATACAGCATTTCTGATGTGGAAATTAACAATAAATTCTGAGTTAGTTCTCTGAACACTAATGGCAAAAGGGTCAGTTGGATGGAAAGTAAAAGCAACCAGTCTCCGCGCACTTGCAGGCACTGATTGTCCTAAGACTCCAGCATAAATCTTGAACTTTAAAAGCCCTGAATCTCGGGCATAAAACCTGAAAAAGGAATAATTCTTGGATCACTTTTTGATTAATCTACATTAGAACACAGAAAAGTAAAAATAACTGCCATTTGCAATTTAAATTTAAAAATTTTATTATTTTGATAGACAATGTGACTGGTTTATCGGTTAGTAAACCTGGCTACTGAGTGTGGGGGTCGTTAGTTCAACTCTCACACAGCACATACATATATATCTATTCTGTGTCAGGGTTGTACAAAAAAATATAACTATGTTAGTTTACCCGCCTTTTGATTAACATAATACAGACTCTCTTTAAGCCTACTTTGGTATCAAATAGATACGAAAATGTCCCAAAATATCATATAATAAATATTATATTTACCGAATAGGATACTCTCCGTAAACCTTAGGTCGTTCCATAACAGACACCCATTTGTCGTCATAACTGAACAATCCCAAATCAAGGTAAGGTGATCCACTGTACGACTGAGCACTTATTGGTAATTGGGCCAGTATTCTTTTAGTTGCTTCTGTTCTTCCACCATATATAGCCCTTACTATTGTCTGTTTAAACCTTTGTTGTGTCAGTCTTGCATATAGATTATTTGAGGGGGAACAAGTGAACTGTGAATCAGCACACAGTCGAGCATTTCGAAAGCAGTCACAATAATTTTCAAATAGTTGCAATAAACCCTCTGAGGTGTTCTCATATACCTCCAGGATTTTACTTTCACTTATATTGTAGATCACAAAAAACGAGGACTGTATATTAGGTTCAGCCACTCTTAAAGTTACAACTTCTTCGCTGGCATATTTTATGAAGAGATGATCCTCGTCTAGTAACTGCATTTTCCACATACGTAAACTTTTAAACATATCGAAGTATTTGTAGAATTTTCTTAATTCAAGGGGGTCTTTTGTTTCGTCACTAATCGTCTTGGCTCTCTTGTATAAGAATACTAAAAGTCTGTGTTTTAAACTATTTATTGTCTCCTCGTGAAAAGGCCTTTCATTTCTAATCGGTGCAAAAACTGAACTCACGATGAAAGGATCATCGTCGTAACAAAATCTGCCAATTTTCCTAATCTCTATTAACATGCCATCAACAATTTGGAATAGATGGATAGTTTGATGTTGCACTGACAGAACAGCTAGTACTTCTTTGTATAAATAAATACCTTGATTATGAGAGAGATAGATTTTATCTATTCGAAAATGTTTAGTATCACATAATTTGCCTTGATGTAGATCTACTAAGTGAAGTGAGTAATCTTCTAGTGCCGACCTGAAATACGACATAGAACCTTTATCAGTATACAAGACATATTTCAATCACAATTTTCCTCCATTAAATATAGTAGTACTACCTTCAGATGAGAAACAAATGAAATTGAAACTAACATACCTAATAGTGGGTGTGACTGCTTCATTATTGCTGTGAATGTGGTAGAAATGTGGCCTCAAGTCCTCGGGGATGTGAGCTGCTGAACCAACTATCACATACCTACCATCTTCAGTGAAAAGACTGCACTCTCTGTTCAGTTGCTGCTCCATATATGGAAGCTGTCCTGGATTTCGCTCTGTTCGTAAATTTGCCCTTTGCTGGCAAACATTGACTGTATGTTTTGGCTGTAAATTTTATTATAGAAATCATATGTTAATGAAAAAATTAAATCCAAAGAGGGAATTAATTATATGGAATTGGTTTTATTAAATCTCTTATATCAAACTCAATGATTAAAATTGGAGACTATTATTGCATCTAAGACCATTATCATACTCATCAGTTCATATTATCAAACAGTATATAAAATGCATAATAAAATGAGCAATTACCCTAAAAAATCTGTAAAAAATGTGTGTTCTTATCCTGTGATGTGTATCATTTAACAGGTCTGATGGATATCCAGCTACTAAATCTCCTGCTGCAGCTGCACCTCTATATTCATATATCTGTAAAAAATTTGATAATTTATTATTTGTCATTTGACTGCCTTGTTGGGTGAGTGACAAGGATGACTGCTGATCGCAGGTACTGGGTTCAAATCCCGGGTCGAGTACTATTGGATTTTTCTAATTTAGAATCTCTAGTAGTGACTTGTAGTCTGATATTGTACCCAGTTTTTGGAAATAGGCTATTCCATGGGACCTAAATGTAATTAGTGAAATGTGGGAGTTTACCACACTCCTCTGCCTACCCCTTTGGGGATTACAAGTATGATGTTAAAATTTTTTTTATTATTTATTATATCATTCTATATTTCAAAGCCCACCAGCTTTGAATTAAAAATAATACTATTTTTTATGGTCTCTGTAATTATGCAATTTTAATGTAAATATAATAATCACCATCCTCGTCGGCCAGTCTCATTCCATTGTTGGACTTACACCTCCCTTAATAAATGATAATACCATAAGGGGTCTTGCCCAGACACTCCATCTGGGAATTTAGGTTGAGAATCACAAGCACAATATCAAAAGATAATTGTGTGGTATGAACACAAGTGATATCCATTAGTGGTCAGGTTATTTAACTGTGTCAAAGTAGGTTGTGCTATACTGCAATCCATCCAGCCTCCCATTCTTAGATGGATGTATGACAGCAATATTAGATTACTACTATTAGAAGTGTGTAATTTCACAATAATCACTTGCATAATTTGCTACATTACTGAGCACTATTTTGATAATTTTAAGGATGGAAAAAATTAGTCTTTTGTACAAGCATTCTGACTGATAGCTGTTACTATGAGTATGACAGAGAGAGTTTGCTAATGTTTTGCTATAGATGAAGCATTCTCTTTGCACACTTCAAACCCCAATAGCTTATGTCGTGGAACATACTAAATACCTCAGCAGATTGTTCTACCCCAGTTTGTCTCAAAAATAAAAAGTACTAATTTTAAGGAACAGTTGAAGATTTGATATATAGTTTAGTAAACTTATATCTTCAATATGTTAGACTATATTAGCTCCTGTTGTCCTTATTTCTAGATCTGATATATAACATTTCTGAGTACATACATTTAATCATGCTAGAGTTTACATATAACACAGAGAGCTGTTGCACTACTTATAAAATAACTAGCACAGCCTGTGGAACATAAATACCCTCTACTTGCTTTTATTTTCATACAATATGTTTATACATAATTCAAAACAATCTATGTGTAACTTAGAATGGATTTTAAAAAACCTATAACTGTACCTCCAGTGATGTTTGATCTGCAGAAAAAGCAATGAAGTGTTTTCCATCTGGGCTAAACTTTCTCAGAAAGCAAGGGGGTTTCTCCACGTTCACTAACGTCAAGTTAGGGAATACGTTCTGATAGAATTCTCTCACGACGTGAAAATGGGAGCCAGGTTTTCTCGAACCATATATTTCTCTATCCATTAATCTCATGACAATATTTTGTGGTTTAATTTTCCTTGGTACGATCTTTTCCGTGCATATGAAATCCTCTTCGTTAAGAGCTCCAGGTGGGATATCTTCATAATACACATTTTCCGCATTACTATTCATTATATCACAATAATATTTCTACCATTTAACAATTCATTGTAAGCATGAATATTTGTAACACAATATTCTTAAAGTACTATTGAGATTTATATGAAATAAATAAAATTTGTAACAAAACCATCCATATCCCTCATGTTTTGACAAAGAATCATAGATATTAGTTGTATTTTGACATTTTTGGCAATTTTATGACAACACATGTTTTACCAGCGAATCACCAGGAAAGTATCATTATATTTATACAGCCAAACATATATTACATAAATCATATTATTTAATGATATACGATACTGGACTATCTATATTTTTACATACTTACAAAGACTCTATTATTCAAAATTCTTCAATTGTTTAAAAAGTTATACGCAGCATCGTCTTCAGGTGGGTACTGGGTGCACCTGATTAGACAGCTTTATCCCCAATATGCTGCAACGTCAAAACGGAATTGAAAATTGTCAAATTTTGAAATTCATGCAGTTGGTTTGACTTCTCGACTGAGTTCTTGGTAAAGTTATCCTAATTATAACTGTTGGTGCCTTTTATTAAGTTACGATTCGTTAATAAATACCCTATTATTATGGACCGACTAATAAAGAGATGAAGTGATAAATATAACTGAAACGTTTAAGTCAGTGTACACGATGGAAGAACCAATTCTACGTTATGAAAAGATAGATTTTCTAGGAGAAGGACAGGTAGAGTTATGATTAAGATTCTGTATCTCGCAATTTTCTTGGATTATCAAGTACTTGCTGCTTTTATTATATTTTTATTGCACCAGTAACCTCTAAGAATTTATAGAACCAGTCAATGCTTTAATGCGCAACAGTTACCTATACGTATTAAATTGACTATCCTTGGATTGATCCTTAAATTGCCTATCTCACTTATCATACTGACTTACCTTAAATTGTATAAACATTGAAATGAAGTTATTCCTCAGTAACATCTAGGAATATTTTTGTGATTAAGTATTTATTTATTTTTTATATATATCAAGAATTTCCTAACAGTTGACAGCCACTAGAGGCCTATGATATGAAACCTTTATATTCATTTAATTATCAATCAGAACAATTTTTATAAGTAAGTTTATATACTTCCTTGTATGTGGTTATTATTGTTATTATTGGAAGTTACGGGCTTAAACCCCCTTCTGGGGAAGCCTATGTCCAGCAGTGGACTGAGATAGACTGATGATGATATGGTTATTTGACATCTACACACTGCAAGAAGAATTCCTGTTATTATGAAGTTAGATATAAAATAGAGAAAATGACTAATGGTGACACAGACAATATTCTTTCCAATAATGCTGGCTAGTTCTGGCCTGTTTTTGTGTACATTATTTTATTAAACCATTTGACCATAACAATTTTTTTTGTTTCATAATTCTGACATCTTTAGTTTTTTTCTCACCATTTTATCATTCTACTCTTTGACATGACTTTACACAGAGTGAGAGCCTATATTTCATTAATGACCTTTTGTTTATCTATTTAAGTGCTGATTGAGAGGTTTGACCACTGGGTTCGGTCCCATTGAGTTTATCTAATTTAGAATTCCCAGTAGTGACTCAGTCTAGATTTATGTCTAATGTATACCAATAGGTTTACCACCTATTATATGGTAGGACACATGATATAACTTTTGGAGTTTACTATTCACCTCTGCCTACCTCTTCAGGATTTACAGGTTAACAGGATTTACATTATACCATTATCATGTTAACATTATCTTTCAGTTTGCAACAGTCTACAAAGCTAGAGATGTGAAATCAGACAAAATAGTAGCTGTTAAGAAAATCAAAATTGGATCACGCCTGGAGGCTCAAGATGGTATCAACAGGACTGCCCTTCGAGAGATCAAGTTGTTACAAGAATTGCAACACGTTAATCTCATTGGATTATTAGGTAATTAATTTTTTCGTAATATATTATTAACGACTTCCTTTTGGTCTAGTGGTTCTAAATGTAACTGCTGAGCAGGAGATCTTGGGTTTGATTATCAGGCTGGACAAAGTAATATTGTCCAGACTTGTTCCTGATGTATGGCAATAGGGTTTTGCCCTTTTTCACAGGCCATTACCAGTATCAAGAATTATAGTGTGCACTCTACTCACAAATTTTTATTTTCAGAATATTCCTTAAATAAAAATTTTTCAATTCCAGATGTATTTGGACAAAAATCAAATGTTTCTTTAGTTTTTGACTTTATGGACACAGACTTAGAAATTATAGTTAAAGACAATACAATAGTGCTAACTCCGGCAAATGTGAAGTCTTACATGATAATGACTTTGAAAGGTGAGGTTTCTACCCACATGCTTATTTAGTTTGATTTTAATTATTAAATATTTATTGGATTATATTTCATACTATAAACTTATTATTTATTTAGATTACATATGACTAGGCCACTGTTCCAATGGTTGGTAAGAAGTATATATTTGAATGATGTATATATAAATAAATGTTTTATAGTTTATCAGCCATCTAGCAAACACCATACAATCTCTATTTAAGTTTACTTTGCGATCAGATGCATGTGTGTGTTTGTACAATTAGTTTTATTATTTACCTGGTGTCATATAATAACAAAAATAATTATATTGTATGACATCCTTGAAGTATATCTAAGTTGCTTTATTTTTTATCCTTCAAATTTAGGCTTAGAATATCTGCATCAAAACTGGATCCTGCATAGGGATTTAAAGCCCAATAATTTGCTTATCAATAGAGAAGGTATCCTGAAGATTGGTGATTTTGGTCTTGCCAAAGCATTTGGATCACCAACAAGAATCAATACACATCAAGTAGTAACAAGATGGTACAGGTATGTAAAATGAAATGGTTATTTTTTGCATATGAGAAGAATGATTTCTAGAGGACCAAAAGTCACTTAACTTATTTTTAATGTGTGATGTTAGTTTTGACTTAAAAAATAGTAATTGAAAGAACTCAATAAGACAATAGCTTTCGAAATGAGTGACAAAAAAAATAAAGACTTTGTATTTCAGATCTCCAGAACTGCTATTTGGCGCCCGCCAGTATGGCACAGGGGTGGACATGTGGGCAGTAGGGTGTATATTAGCAGAGCTATTACTCAGGGTACCTTTCCTGCCAGGAGAATCTGACCTTGACCAACTATCACGTATCTTTCAAGTGTTTGGCACACCATCAGAAGAGAACTGGCCAGTGAGTGTATAATTTTTTAAGTTAAAGCCCTGATTATATAATTATTGAGCTAGTATTTGAATAAGCAGTACCTAGTGGTTAAGAATTCAGCCTCTCACTCCGAGGGTGCTGGGTTCAAGTCCATGGTGCACACCTCTTTATAAAAGTGTGTTTTAGATTTAAATATCACTTGCTAACGGTGAACGAAAACATCGTGAGGAAACCGACACGTGATAGAATTAAAAAAAATTCTAAGGTGTGCAAAGGCTGCCAATCCGCACTTGGCCAGTGTGGCCAACTAGGGCCTTAACCCTCTCAAAATGAGAGGAGACCCGTATTCCAACAGTGGAATTGTAATGGGTTGAAAAAAAAAATACAAAATTGTAATTTAGATAAGTTGGCATAGTTATACATACCATGAATGTAGCATATTTCTTTGTGCATCGTCAATTTTATCGCATATGTATCTGTAAGAAGTTATCACAGTGACGATTTTATGTATTCCCAGTTTGAAAAAATATTTAATCTGTTCAGGGTGTGACGAGCCTCACGGACTATGTAGTGTTTAAGCAGTTTCCCGCGCAGCAACTGCGGCACATTTTCAGTGCGGCTTCAGATGATCTGCTGCAGTTACTGGAGAGCCTGCTGTCGCTGTACCCGCCGCGTCGATGCGACTGCACGCAGGCTCTGCAAATGCCCTACTTTAGGTCTGTTTTTAATTTACTTCAAGTAGTTGATAGTTTACAACTATATTGTATTGTATAAAGGACTCCAATATAGTCTACCAATATGGGCAGCAGTAGCCAATAATGAATGTGTTCACTCTTAAATATTATAAATTTGCATGTATACGACTTGCCATATTCATAAGTTAAATTATAGATGAAAATATACATTCGATGTATTGTAAAAATAATTGTAAATTTCTAAGTACAGTGTCACGAAGATTGTGAACAGTTAGGATCTGAACACGAAGTGAGTACAGTACAGTACATGAACAGTATGCAAAACTATAAAATAATATTCTATATAAATTCATATAAAATTGAAAACTGATTTTTATCCAGTGTGAAAAATATATACATATTTATATACATACATACGCACACACGCACGATCAAACACGTGCATGCGTTTGTGTGTGTATACACTTATATACATATGTGTGTGTGTGTGTATTTCTGTATAAATATAGACAATATATTTTTTTGCAGTAACAAGCCAGCGCCGACTGTAGGGTCCAAGTTGCCAATGCCGTCAAGCATATCTAAAATTGAAATCGAAAAACCATCACTGAAAAGGAAACTTCTTGAAAATATAGATGGAGGATCGTTAGCAAAACGACTGCAGTTTTGATGTTCCGGCCAACAATAAGAAATTCATTGACACTGCCATTTATTAGTACAATTAACACATGTGCAATTTTGATGAAGCAAAATATTTTTGTTATTATACAAATTAGCAAATGTGACATTATAAAGTGTTTAATGAAAAATAACTGTTAATGAAATAACTGATTTTAAATAAATAAAGCAGGACTTGAAATATCCAGCTGACAAAAAATGTGAAATCGTAAGTTAAGTTTAACAATCAGATTAAAAAATATATATTTGATAATGGGTTGATTTTGTTTGTTTTATCCCCATAGCTCTAACTGATATATGTATTATCAACAATGCCATATTCAGTTATAGCAACTTTTTGGCTGACATCCCATGACGTCTCCATATGGATCCTGCGGTAAATCAGAGCTGGTTGTTCAAGGATTTCCAGCATAATGCTGAGCAGGATCCATTTCATAATGTTTGCGGTCTGCAATTTTCTTATTTGTTGTTGTTGTAACGTGTAGGTGTGTACTTTGTGAATAAAAAGTTTTCTTTTCTTTATCCTTCCTTCTTCCTATTGACATCATTGGCAATGTTACGTGAATTGCCAGAGATACGATGTAATGCAAATCCCATGCAATGAATTTTAAATATTCATCATTCTTCATCTGTAACACTATTCTGACATAACAAATAAGTTAGCTCAAGCCAGTAAGTAACTAATAGAGGTGAACGTTCAAATTGATACAACAGATAAAATATTATGACAATTTTAATACTTTAAAAACTAGCATTGTACAAAATGTATGATTTAGATTGACGTTAAATTAACGTTAATGTCATTTTGACAGAAACGCGTACCAAGCAGCACGGGCCGGGAGGGAGTAGAACAATAAATTATTAGAATACTAATTAACTTCGAAACCGCTATGTGGCTTCCGCTCGATATTACACAATCTGTAAAATGAAAAATCAGATATTGCAAACTCGAAATAATAATAAAATGGTTATTTAAGATCGATTGTGCCCATTTCACTCTGTATATAGTTTCGACCAAAATACATTTTCTATATTGATTTTTAACTTACCCCTAGGTGGCCCCCTTTGCTTTAAACAGTTATAATTTTTCGCTTTTTATTTTTACATAAAATTTTACTTCTCCTTAATTCGACTTAATACATACAATTGTCATCAAATTACAATTTAGATTTTATTCAGACTTTCTGCAAAAAAAATATATCTACATGTTATAATTAATGTCTATCCCGTGCTGTTTTAATTTATAACTATGTCAAAATAAATAGTCATTTAATGTGCTTTATAAAATGAACGAACGGTTATGAAACTCCAGTTTTAATTGACTTTGCAAGTGAGATACATATTATGAATAAATATTAATTGAATATTAGATTGATTGCACAAACTACAAGTGAACATTCTACAAACCTTAGTTGTGTTTGACACCATCGACAGTCTGCCATACACACCGTATTTTCGTTCGTCCTCTGGTCGTAAAGTGCCCATTTTTTTCATGACTAGATATATCTGCGAATTAAATTATGGTTTTAAAGAAAAGTGGAATTATTAAAGATTATTAAAATCAATGATTGAGGCGAAAAAATGTACCAATTTTGTTCTACTTTCCGCTGTTACGAAAGTATTATTTGGTACATGACATCATCATCATCATCAACAGCCTGTATCTGTCTATGGCTTCCCCAAAGCGAGTATTGTCAAGTATCCCCACGTTGGAGATACGGGCTCAAGATCGCAGGCACAAGTTCTCGCAATACCTATGCTATTATAACATTTAACCTCGTTAAATTGCCTTTCGATTTTCACCCACCTGCTCCAACATCCCATAGCTTCTGATGAGAAAGTCGCGCTGCGCCAAGAGATTCACTCGTTCACGCTCTTCCTTCTCCACGATGGGGTCGGGCTCAAAAGAGCACACCACATATGGTGGCTTTATTTCTTTTTCTATCGCCTGTATAAAACAATTACAATTTAACACACTATTATTTTTTCCCAGTTACTTATTATTTGGCCTATTCACAGTTTAGTGAGCCTGACGTTTGAACAGTGAGTTGTGAGTCGAACCTCACTCAGCACAAATATATACACGATGAGTATAATGATGATGATGACGTATAATGATTAGTGTTCAGTT
>DWDT01004039.1:0-11635 GCA_018245595.1 Microceris scylla | reverse complement strand
GCCCACGTTCACAGTTTTTCTGTAGTGTATTTAGTATCAGCATTGCATCCGTGCGAAGCCGGGGCGGGTCGCTAGTTTATTTATAAGGTTCAGCAACGTCGTATTCACAATGATAAAGTATTAAGAAACGGTCCATTACAATGCTCCTATCCACATCTACACGTGGACACAACATTTATAACGATAACTATTTCACATAAATAAAATCATTTTACAATAGCAAGAGACGACAGTGACTGCTTACTCATGGGCCCTGCATTTGCCTTTTTGACAAGCTAAATATAACCACATTATATAAAAAAGATGCGAAAAGCTGAAGATCGAGCTCAGTGGCGCGCCATTGGAGAGGCCTATGTCCAGCAATGGATTACGCTTAAGTACTGATGCTCTTTGAATTAAATGACGTAAATATTGCAAGGTGTTTGTAAATGCTAGAAGGTTTTGTGCACAACGAGAGTGAAGAATATAGAAGAATCAATAATAATAATAGTTTCCTTGCTAACCGAACATAGCGAAATAAATATAAACGTATGTTTATTACATCGCTGACTCGTACGTTTCTAACTCGTACGTAGACCGCTACCGTGACTGTTGTTGCAACAATGCACCTATTATAAGTTAGTCCGGTATTCACAGTGACGTACACCGTTAAAAGGATTCTAATGTTGGACGTGGTGGTATTAATATACCACAGAAACAAACGTAAACACACCTACCACGACCACAACAATATTGGATACTAAATCGTTAATTACAATGTAACACAATGAACTAGTTAGTAGATGGAAAATACAAATCGATTCTTATGTAATACATATGGACGTATAACAGAGACGTATTCTTATGACTAGATTCGTAGTCATTTGAATTCGTAGTTGATTAAGAACAAAAATCGTCATTGAGAGTTTCAGTACAAGAGAGAATTCATAATATTCTTTCAGAAGCGGCATCAGTATATATTCAACATTTTCAATCAACGCTTCAAAACGCAGCAGGGTTTTGAAATTTGTAAACTCAAATGTATTTTAAGAGTCTCAAGAAAATACGATTATAGGTATTCTCATCTTACATGCTCACTGTGCGAATTATATTCTCAAAAGTCAATTTCAAATTCAAAAGTTTGTATTCATTGTAAGGTATATAAATACACTTAATGAACGTCATAACATATATCTCATATTTATATATTCATCGGCTTTGAACGCCTATTATTTAGGCTCATGTAGACCGGAAGTAAAAAGCCGGCGGAAAAAAGCTCCCGGCACTCTTTTTAAAAAATAAGACAGTTATACAAGTTATTAACACTGTTGTATAGCTGTAAGTAAATAGTAGTTCGCAGCCTTAGTGTAGGTTCTCCGAGAAATTGACCATCCACATAATGAGTTGGTTACAATGTGTTAGGTAATTCACGATGTTGACATATAAACGGGACAGAACCCCTATTGGTTAGTGTAAATAACACAGAAATGCAACTCTCCATCTTGGGTAAATAACATGACTGTATTATTTGTTCAAGTGACGTGCATACTATCATATACGTTTACATAGAGAGTTATCGTAGAAACAACAATTGAGTGATTGTATGAAGAGTGATAAATATAGGTACTTATATAAGAAGCACGTCATGTCTGTATGAACACTCATACATGGCATACTTGGTACTCGGTACTCTTTGCCCACCCCGTTAGGGATCTGGCGTGCCAATGTAATATCAGTAATACCATATGAACATGTTGTTCGAGGGTAGTAAATGGAAATGTTAAATGTATTATCGTATTGGCTCTATCTACGAACACTTGAGGGATATCGGGTCGTTTCTCAGGCCTGCTTTTAGGAACAATATTTGTTATAAGCAACGTGAAATAGAATCGCTTTGGTAAATAACATACTATAGTTTCTTCCAAACTTCTTACATTTTTTTATAAATATTTAATAGCAAAACCAAGCTCTCGGCGGGAAACCACGCGCAGAACGGACTGAATAAATAGAGCTGTGTCATCAGTTTGTCCTTTGTCGAATTGTAGCAATCTTAGTTTGATTATTATTTAAACGGAATATAGCATTATTTTCATCTATTTTCTTATCTTTTTCATATTTCATTTAGATTCTTTATTTGGTTCAATTTATACCGACGTTCGAACACTCGTTATAGAGTCGAGGTACCTTGGATTCGTTTGAGGATGAAATATCGTTGCTGACAGTTTAAATAGTAATCCGTAATCATGTTTAAAAGGGAGAAAGGCATATATGTATGTAATATTATTATTTACTATATACCGCTATAAAATGCTCGTGGTTAATTGCTCGGTAATGTCACAATCCCACGACAATGAATATCTGCAAAGTAAGACTCTCACGTATTACGTGTATTTACGTTCAAATATTTAATATTTCAAGTACAAATAATTAAGTTATCGATCGCGCACCGTGGAACACTCGGTCCGCCAAGCGCGCGCCGCACGCCCACCAGTACCTACTGGCATCCAAGCCGCCGACACATATCAAAATGCGGTTGTACAAGACACATCCGCACACGCTTCACCTACGCGGCACCGGCATGGTACGTGCTGGTAGCCAAGCCGCAGCGCCGCCGTATCCGAGCGCAGCAGCGTCTGGCCCTTCGAGCTATCGTTGGGGCGGGCTGCTTCGAGCTATGTTAGGAAAGACGTGCTGAGGCGCGACTTAAAAATGGAGCCCCTGGATGGGTTTGTGGCTCGGTCAGCAAGGCGAATGTACGACCGAGCTGACAATGGGCCCCACTCCCATCTCAGAAGCTTCGCGCCCCTGCACGCTCGTCCCCCTGACGGCTGCCATGGTGACGACCGCAGACAACAGCATTGTCTAACGACGGGGTGAGATCACCGGGGGGCAGTTGACTCCCTGAGACCGCCCGGGTAAGGAGAGAGTCCTCGAGGCACGTAGGTAATCTCGTACCCGCCGCAGCGTACGAACGACAAACATTCACTCGTTCATAAGTATAAGTACTTTAAGTCCATGAGTGCTTGAATTAATAGGTGTATATCGATTTTATTTTTTCTCTATTTATCTAATATAAGTAATAATCCATCTTAGGACATTGGTGTCCCCAATTTTTGTTTAAAATTCTTTGAACTACCTTAAAATGTAAGTGTATCTATACTAATAATATAAAGCTGAAGAGTTTGTTTGATTGTTTGTTTGTTTGAACGCGCTAATCTCAGGAGATATTGGTCCGATTTGAAAAATCCTTTCAGTGTTAGATAGCTCATTTATCGAGGAAGGCTATAAGCTATTTAACATCACGCTAAGATGAATAGAAGGGGAGCAGCAATAAAAAACATTGCGACAACGGCAAAATGTAGAACTAAAAAAACGTATACGCAGAAGTAGGTACTTTAAAAAAAGGTTCTTTGTATTAAAAACACTTTTATGTTTTGTTAATTGATTTCTAAATAAAAAATTCCACGCGGACGAATTTGCGGGCACAGCTAGTCGAATATATTTTTACTTGGTACAAATATTCGTCTGTCACCTACAGTAAAGTCTACCTATCAGTATGACCATTTACTTTCAGATATTGATTGTAAACTTGTCATGACGGTTGCGTCAGACTTATCAAGTCCTTAAAGTCTCTTAACGCCACCTTTTTATATTGATCTCTACACATTAAACTGCACCAGTCAAACACATTAAGTCACAAAATCGTCACTAAACCTTATGGTCTTAAGATAATTCAAAAGTAAGCTCGACTTTTAGTCCCGCCTACCGCTTATCACTGAATCTGTCATGGAGCCATGTTCTCAAGGAACCAATTTAACTCATTTAAATGTCAGAAACCTGATTATTCCAGCTCAAATCATGGTAGGTACCTGAACATTTCGCAACGCCGCGGTACCATAGGCCTTAGGTGTCAGACTTTAATAGATATTATCAAATACTTATTCATTTTGCCTCTGATTGAACCTAAGACGTGAGAGATCGATTAATGAGGAAACTGGTTCATTTGAATATATAGGTTACTGTCGTAGCAATATTTGATACATTCACCGAAGGTTTTAAGCAGCGTTTCCCTTTTAAAAGTAAGTATTAAATTGGGAATTTTATTTAGTAACTGCGATTTTTATTTAGTAATTGCGAAAAAGCATGAAGCATTCCTACTTAGTGTCTTTATATTATTATAATAGCAATGTTGTTTGCAAACACTTTTAGTGCGTCAGAGTAAAGCTCGAGACATTAAATACAAAATCTATTGCAATGCATTTATTAGGACTGCACAAATTCCTCAATGTATACTGATTAGATTTTTACATATTGCGCTACAAAAGGCTTATTTATTTTTTAAACAAATTATAAGCTTGAGCGATAGCCTAGTGGTTAAGAATTCAGCCCCTCACTCAGGGGATGCTGGGTTCAAATACATGGCGCGCACCTTTTTACAAAAGTACATTTTAAATTTAAATATCGCTTGCTAACGGTGAAGGAAAACATCGTGAGGAAACCTGCACACCTTAGAATTTATAAAAAAAAATATATAATATATTTTCTACGGTGTGTGAAGTCTGCCAACCCGCATTTGACAAAGCGTGGCAGACTATGGCCTTAACACTCTCGATATGAGAGGAGACCCATATTCCAACAGTGGAATGATAATGGTTCGATTATTATTTTTCATTTTATTATAAGCTTGAGTAATCGAAATAAGATTCAGTCTATTCAGTATTGTTTCTAATTGTTATATAAATGAGGCATTGCAATTATATTAATTATAGGCTATCAGTTTCAGGTCTGACGTCTGTGAAATTATGACGTCACCCGTCTATTGAACTAATCGCTTTCACGCTTTAGGGCGTTTACTGACCGGGCTTATTTATTGTGCATTACTAAGTTGCTTCTTGCTTAAATATTAACGTAATTCTTCTATGGATATTTTGTTTCGAATAACACTCTTATCCACGTGATAGGACCTCGTGAAAAACAAAAGAATGAGTAGGTATTCTCATTGGGAGAGGCATATGTCCAGCAGTGGACTGAGATGGGCTGATGATGATGGTGATGATGATGATGGTGTTGATGATGATGATGGTGATGATGATGATGATGATGGTGATGGTGATGATGATGATGAGTAGGTATTAAGTTGTTAATCTATTCACATGCACACAGGTATGATAACTAATTGTTACGTGGAGTTCTTACGAAGGATAGTCCGCTGTTGCTGTGCTTGAAAAAATAATGCTTAGTAATAAATTCAATTTAAAAAGCCGGCGGGTTTCAATTGCCAAATAATAAAACGGAACGTTCAGTTTAAAAACTTGTCTTTAATCGCGTTTAAAATACTCCACGTCCGTTAACGACCCTAATGATTCCATTTTCAATTTATAATAACGGTAGTTCAATTGAATTTCGTAACCGATACACCAATCAAAATGAAATATTGCCATTCGTAATACAGGTGGTTGGATGTCACGTCACCAACAGCCAATCGTAACTCAACTGTCGATTATTACTGCGTTCTCATTGGTCACTCGATCCCGTGATAGTTCCCACGCTTTAAATTATTCCTTCGTTTTGTATTAAAGTATTCCATTTTCGATTTTCGAATTTTATGATTTTTCTTCATAAAAATTATAATTTTAAACTTATAGCTTACTATAAACTTGGTACTCGCATCTGTTGCAATATTAAAATGGTGTAGCAAGGAATAGTTTGTTAAATGAACTAACCTCGTAGTTTGTCAAAATGCAAATTGAATCTTGATAGGATTTAAATTTTGGTGGTTTCTCTTTTGTTTTGTTCATATTATGGAAATGCACTAATGTATTACGTTCATATCAGTTCTTTGCTATTAATGTCATTTAGGTAAAGTGATTTTACAGTTTTCGCGAAAATATTGTAACCTACTTTTAGGTAAGTCACTAATGCGCCTCAACAATGTAGTATCACGTTATATTTTGTTCTCCGTGTGATAACTCCATGTGGCGTCCATCTATCAGTGGTCACGACTCTGCAAGATATGTGTATACATGGCAACATCTATATGGCAAGTTCCCATCCCATGGACCGTGCCGTATTTATGAGACGATGTAATGTGTGCACGTATCGAATATTTAACTTATCCCTGTCAAGGATTTAGAACTAAAACAATACACGGCCCATCCCGAGTTATGACTGGGAATTTATTTAGTGGCTAGCTGCCATCTCGTTGTGACCTTATGGGTCTCAGGGTTTGGGGTCTTCTGATACCTGGCAGATATGCACGACTTGTTACATTGAAAACTCTTTTTTAGTGTACAATTATTAGGCTAAGAGTACCTACTGGCATTAGGACATTTAAACAAGACAGTTGGGAATTTAGAACAAAATCAAATCTCATCGAACGTTCTTTGTATTTGTTTCTTCTTTAAAACTCCTGACAATTGCAGTATAGACACATTATTTTTTAAGTGGCCCGAAGGAATACGTGCAAGTTCGAAACCATCAAAAATTTTAGCCTCCGCCGCAAAAAGGGCCGCAAAATATTACATTACATTTGGTGTCGTGTTTGAGGTTTTCGGGTTCATAACGATTTTATAAGTGGAGAATAATGATCCTTTCGGATAATCAAATGGTATTCGACTTTCAATGAATCAGTATTCTCTTTTTGTACACACGATGCGTCCTCCGTGCGTATGTTCAATTTCATTTTTGTCATCTTTTAAAATATTTTAGGTTTTAGGTTTGTTATTAACGGGATCTATTAATACATTGTTCCATGTAAACATTTACAGGACATAAGCACTATGATACTTTCTATGGTAACATTAAAATATCAAATGTATTGCAGAACAAAAGGTTTAAGATGGTCGATCTTTAAAATACTAGCGTGACGCTTTGCGACAGTAAGGTCTATGACAGTACTGAATCCTAAATTTGCTGGAGATTATAAATATTCTTTAGGTTTTTGATGAAAAGTTCCGTCAATACTTAGGTCACAGTAGGTAGCTTTAATGCAGTCAGCGTCGCGGTCAAGCGCTGGTATTCAATCCGCCTTTTTGTAAACGCATCCGGTGTTATTCTGCGGTGCAGTTGGTTTCCCTTTTTGTACGTAAAAAGGTTTTAGGGCTTCAAATGGTACCCTAATGATTTTCGACGCGGTTGTGGATTTGAGGTTTTGTACAAAAAGTACTGTGGAAACGCGCATTAACTTCGGAATCTTATATCAAATTGCTGTATGGATTTCAAATGATAATAGCTCATAATGATAGTTATCAAATGTATTATGTATAATTGGGATTGGTTCGGCGAGATGCGAAGTGAGTGAGCTTCTTAATCTAAGAAGCGACTTAATTGTACTCGTACGCGTAGGTACATGGAATCGACGGCAAAAAATCCTGCTGTTATGGAAGAGAGAATATTATTTCAATTTTATTTAAATATCTGTTATTAACCGGAGGAAACTTCCAGAATTAGTACCTTCGCCTTCTTAAATATGCTCCAGAAGTACATATTCATTATTGTTAGAATTATTTTAAAAAGGTAACATCAAATAAGCAACCTAGTGCCATCTATCAGTTAGTGTTTAATTTATTGTCTGTGGATGATTCGTTATAGTCTGTACTGTTTCTTGAATAAACCAGTCAACTAACCACCTTCACAGTAATACGACGTCTTTTATTTCTCACATTATTAATTATAGTGAATTATTTATTTGACAGAAATTTTTCTACAGTTTCACTTTTGCTTTTCCCCTTTTCTCTCTCTTCGACGAATTTCACAATATTTTTTTACAGTGCACCTACCAATTTATTAATAATAATGCCTCCATATCAATATCCTCCATATTAATAATAATAATGCCTCCATAATTATTATTATTATTTCGGCTATTTTGGATTCGGCTCGTCTATTCCATGTCTACTTTATGTGAAATGTCTTCTGCAAGTTAGTTCCTACATTCACGTGGCAATAACGAGCTCGCCGACTGTGACTGGAGCACCACCACAATCAGCGCGTCACGAGCTGCTGTTATAACAATATCCATATTTCCTCCCAATAAGGGAATAATGTGAATCGAGACGGGAATTAGGATAGGGCCAGAGAATATCTTCAAATGTATTCCCGCTTTTTCCATGAAAATAATTCCTGAGAGGAAAATCTAAATTATCTACAATGTGTATGGAATGTACAATTTTATTTTCGATGAGTCGAATATGATAGGACTTAATATTTATTATTGATGAGAATAGACAAGAAATGCACGTGTTAATTCTATCTCAACATCAAACCTTATGCGTGTCAATTGATTTTTACTTATACAATGTTAATGCACTTGTATGCATTCGATTAATAGAATATTGCATTATGCTGCACGACAGAATCAGCGGATGAATGTTGTTGATCGCTTCACGCTGTTTTCGTGGCGTCAGTGTTAAAACTTTGTCGGTGCGAGCGATTATCATACAATGGCCAGTTGCGATGCGCTGCGGCTGTGTTGACAGATACGCGTTTCCTGCTACCGAAATGAACGGCGGCCATTTTGTTTGCCGTCCGCTCATGAAATGGCGTCCGTTATTAGACGCTTGGTTTATTCATAATAATTGCAATATATTTAGCAGCCACTGAATGAAGATTATTGTATAATAATATTTATAATGTTTTTGGAAATATAATTGTTCTTGTTGGTATATAATTTCTGTTTTTTTTTTTCAACCCATTACAATTCCACTGTTGGGATACGGGTCTCCTCTCATATTGAGAGGGTTAAGGCCATAGTCTGCATTTTTTATAGTTATCTTATGTAAATTAATTCTAACATTCCATTGCTTCCGGTTAATTTAAACCGTAAGCACCAGATCTGTTATATCATGACGTTAGATGTCATTTACATGATCATTGGATACGATATGTAATTTAATCTTCTCCGATAAAATTCCTAAACCAGCTACAAAAACTACGTATTTTTATTTTACAGTTTCTATTTTAACAAGTTCAAGTATTAGAACTGACAATATATTCGTCGTTCTATCGAGAACCATTAGTAGAGAGGTAGAGAGCTCGAAATGATACGTCTTGAGTGACAGTGTAAATTGAACCCCTTCTTACTACACGCGCTGTTTACCTGACAAATGTTGGGCGCGCATAAATTGTAGAGTACAGATGTAGAGATGTAGAGACCGGATATGTGATACTGGAACGACTGTGTGAAGTGTTGGCGTGTAGTTTTTCGTGTTAAGAAGAGTTCTTTATTCATTTCGCGTTCGTCTGTTTGTGTATTTAAACGATACTTTTAGGACTTCATGAACACTTTGTGTTTAATGATCTTTAGGTTAATTATCCTACGGGATTGACTGTTCTCATTTCTGTCTCTTTCATTTCTGTACAATAGTAAGAAGTTTTGATACGATAACAGATACAAGTTACAGACCACGATTTTCACTATAAAAACATTCCTAACATTTTTTTACAATGGGTCGAATCATCTCACTGTCGAGGTATTTTCTAAATACGAATGCTTATCGTATTGTTAACTAGGTAGAGCTGGAGAAAGGTTAAATTTTAAGAAAAATTAAATTTACAGTCAGTTAAAATTACAATATTGGTATTAATTTTAATTAACTCATTAAGGCCTACCATCTAAATACTCTACATACATATGACGCGTCTTTCATAGGATCTCCATTTAGCAAGTTTTTCCTCTGCGCAGTTTTTTCACGCCCTCCGTGCGCCGAGGCGTCGTTTTGATGGATCGTAAGGTTTACTGGCGGCGGTAATGAGCTCTGCAATCGGTTGGATATCATGTTGATGAGAACAAAAATGTTTGGAAGTTTTTTCTATAGAACAAGTAGTTCTTTGCTCGCAGGATTAAGCATGTAATATCTTTTTTATTATAATATTTTATTACTGAAACAAATAAATGTTGGTATGTCATAGATATCTTTGTTGTTAAATTTAACCTCAATATTTATTATCGTTACATAATTATTTCATTATCACGGTAGATCATTGTGGGGTAAGTAAAAAGCATTAAGTATAAACAGTCGTTATTCATTACTTTTTCTACAGGCACACGGCTTTCGGACAATTCTTTGATAACAACAGCGCTATTTAAAGAAAACCAGCTTTAAACTTGTTTATATAGCTCAATATTATGTATCATTGTATATAGAATATTAATGTTAAAAAAATATTTCATTTAACCAGCAAAATTCAGTGTATAATACAAGGTAACATGAGGTTAAAATACTAACAGCTTTTAGTATTTAGCAGTATTTTTTCTCTCCCCTCATTGCTCGATGTTAGCAAGTCAGATTGATGGATCGTCAGGTTTACTGTTCCGGTAATGAGCTTCGCAATCTACCCGGCTATCGCGTTGCTACTTGACGGATGTGAGACTGATACGAGTGTTCTCAGCACGGTAGTTGAGGAGTCCGTCTTCTTTCCTGTGTACATTTTATATAAGCTTTGTATTTACCTAGTCAGCGAATGTACCTATATGAGTAGCTTTGCTGTTAGTAACAATGCTTTTTGATTGTTACTGAATTGTTTTGAGGCAAATATAAAAATAACACTGCATATAGAATTTCACTGCCTACCGCGTAAGGAACCCGGCATAATGATAGACTGGTAATAAACAGTTGTTTCATGACCCATTTGTCTATCATTACTCACCGTAATAGTCAGTCGAGTGGAACATTCCAGATACGCTAGACCGTCAGGCAAATAACTGGTTATAACCGGATTTAACTGGATTAAGATATCTATTACAAATGTGGGTGTTTGTGAAATGACTTGCGTGTATTCTTTCATAGCAAATAATATTTGGCTAATTTTATTGAATAAGTTACATTATTAGTATTAATCTAAACCCCCTTTTGGGGGAGGCCTATGTCCAGCAGTGGACTAAGATAGGCTGATGATGATGATGACGATTAGTATTAATATTTTATGTTCTTAACCGCAATACGTGAAGTGAACACGTGATAAACATATGGTTGACTGATTAGTAAAGACATTAGGAATATCTTTCGCAAACTTGACTGAGGGTTCAGGTGTATATTAAAAATGGATTCCACAATACCAATTTCGAACATTCTCCTACTTTATTCTCTTACTTATTTACACACAACAGTAATGATGTTCGCATTGGAGCGCATTTCCGATTTTCCGCTACCAATCAGCATGTTAGATGCGCAGATCGTTAGTGTGGTAGATGCACCCGTAGACGTTGCAGCCTGCATTGTTTGTTGCAACGCTGCCGGCGGTCGGTCTAGCGATAAGTTTGTTGCTTGCTACTCGGTGCGGACTGAACTTTGATCGCTGTTTCATGTTATACGGGCTGGCGGTGTATTGGATATTAAATGTATTCACCAAGCACATGTACATCTAACTTCCAGTCTGTGTACGTGAAATTTTAATAGTTTTTCGGTATTAGAAGGGTTTAAAAATGTAAAAAATTCTGTCAACAGACGAGTATGTGTGATGACTGTAATTAATGTAGTAAGGGCGTAAAAAGTCAGTCAGGACTGTAGCAGGTGAAAACTTAATAACTGCCTAACCCCACGGGTAATAGGCGTGACAATATGTATGAGTGTAATGAGTATGCTAGTTAATATTATACATATTCAATTGTACATGTGGACTGTTACATCGCCTGAAAAATATTATTGTTATTATTAAT
>DWDT01004038.1:0-11636 GCA_018245595.1 Microceris scylla | reverse complement strand
ATTCTGGAGCTGAACTGCCGGCTGCCATAAACGTGGCGCCAGCAACATCCGGCGCTAGCTGCAGTTCTGCAAGACAAGTTAAACAATGATTATATCGACATAAAAACAAAAACATTCTTCTCAAACCAAGACGTGATCCTTCTCCAAGAATGGATCTATAGGTGAATTAATTACAAATATTACGCATAATACCGTCACAGAATTAAGACGAGTACCTATGTTTATAATAAAACTAGCTGAGCCGGCGAACTTCGTACCGCCTAACAATCTATTTCTTTGCCCTCGCATTTAAATCTCTGCTATCTGTTAAAATTTTAATTTTAATGATATTCTGTAAAGGGCCGTTTTAATCTACAATACATACACAAGGCAACCAAAGTACTTCATTGCATGGAAAATAATACCGTTTAGAATATAATATAGAAGTTGTCATGGAAAAGTTACAATTGGTACCGTTTCTAATTAAAGAGGTTGCTTTATGGATGCCGGGTTCCTGATAATAGAGATGGTAGGTTACCTTCGCAGATTCTATCGAGGCTGGACACGAAGTACTCATCGCAGACAATCGCGAGTCCGATGAAGGTGAACACGGCGACCAGAATGTGGATAATCAGCCCGCCGTGCTTCCGCGCGTTCTGCCCCATGAGAGGCTGGGGGAACTGTTAGTGGGCGATGGGAACGTTTAGAGATTGTTATTGCTGATTCTAAGTCAAGTAAACCTTAAATAAATACCCTTATATAGCAACAGGGTATCAGTAGATATAAAATTTATAATGACATAAATGTACATACATACATATGAATTCATGAAATATTCTATATACACCATTCAATATACACAGCATATAGTTATAGTATACACGGTATATACCTATGGTATACTATACACATAGTAATATTAGGCACAGATATCCTTTTTTGGATTGATGAGTCCTGTATCGAAACACAACAGTCTCTTAACCCAAACAAAATACATTGTACAATTTTCAATTATTTTGTTAACCTGTTCAATGGCTGGCGGGGTACAATTTCTTAGCGGATGCACGGTAGGAATAGCATCTTCCTCTTCCGCCACCTCTATTTCCTCAGTCTCACGAGTTCTTTCCATTTCTTGATCCTGAAAACGTTTTTATATTAATGTACCTACTAATTTACGTCCATTTATTTATACAATACATTTAGGTTAACATCATTTAGAATAAAGGGAGCTTTAGGTAATTTAGTATACTTTAAATAAATTACTACAGTTTAGGTAAGTTATCATAACAGGTAAATTAGTACATTGTAGGTGCGTATCTGGTTGTCATGTAACTAACGAAGTTGTTTGATAACAATTTGTGTTTCAGTCTGAAATACATATTATGTATTTGCCAGGTCATTTGGAGATACAATTAACGCGACTATTTCGGTTATCATGACTAGCAACGCGACAATGATTAACCTTGATACTAATTGCACACATAATAACTTGCACTAATTAGTATAACGTTTCTAGTAAAACTATTCGTGCAATCCGGTAACTAATAGTTTTATTGGGAATACCAATTAGGAAAATTAACATGAACCGTCCAATTCCTATAGTCCTGTAGGACGTCGATTTTTAACTGTCTCATAGCGGCAACAGCTACTTATGATTACTGCTTCATTTGCTATTCTCGTCCCATTTGCAATTTACCGTGTAAGGTTTTACTGCTTCTCTGCTTTAAACTTGAATTAATCTTAATTTGGTTATGTGTGTACATAAATTTTGATAATAGTGATGTATAGCAATGGAAATATTAAAAAATATATATTTATCGTCGTTCTATGTATCTCAATGTAAACTAGTTATGCCTAACTATGCAATGTACTAATTGTTGTGTATCTCTGTCTCCTAACTCTTTACTTCGATAGTTATACTTTTTGATACTGCCTCGTTGATCGAGTGTCCTGGGTTCAAGTACCGGATCTGGTGCTATTAGATTTTTCTAATTTACAATTTCTAGTAGTCACTCGGAGTCTGAAATTGTGCCCGGTGTTTGGAAATAGGCTCACTCCTATTCCATGGAATGTAAACGTAACTGGTGAAACGTGGGAGTGTACGAATACTACGTACTCTGCCTAGCAGGTGTGATGTTACGTTTATATTTTTTAATAATTTTCCAATGCCTTTAATAAGAACGTTGCTGAAAATAATAAAAATAGCCTTTTTGAAAGACCATGATTTGATATTCGCTTAATTCCTTTTGAATATTTTCAGTACCTTTAATATCAGCAACACGTTCACATTGAACCATGATATTTTATATAACGAAGTCAACGGAATTATAGATATTATCTAGAGTAAAAAAAAGTATAACTAATCCAAAATTGCCTTCTTTAATACTTGCTTATTTTATTCATTTAGGCTAGGTATATAACATAAAATTATACGTGAATATTATATTGCGGAAATAACTTGAAAGAGTTAAATCTTGAATATCAGTAACTATATGCTTAAAACTCAGTTCATCAGCAGCTTGTATCAGATGTGACGAAGTTATTATTGTAGGTACTTTTATTAATATTTACAGTCCATTTATTCGAACTCTGCTTAAAGGTAAATTCACAAAAAATCGTACCTCTTCATAGCCAGCGTCTTTTTGTTTTTTCTTCTCCCCTTCATCCGCCTCATCTATTAATCCTTTTGATGCTTTCTTGCTACCTTCGGGCGGTTTACCTGCCTCTTCTTCCGGCTTTTTTTCTGGTACTTCTGCTGTAAAAACTTCGCTCTCTGGAAACATAATACATCGATTGTGGCGTATTACTTTAAAAAAGCATTGTTTTAAAGTAATGAAAATTAGTTGGAAGCAATCTGCCAACCAAAATATCCTACCATAAAGTTTTCCAATTAACTTTTTTATACTTTACCTTTACCCAGTTGGGGGTTAGTAGATGCAGTTATTTTTGGAGTAGGAGACACTTTCGGGTGCACGACGGTTTCCGTTTTATCTGCTGGTTCAGAAGCCGTGCTGAGCATCGCTTGAAACACGGAGTACGTGATGAAGAACACGGACACCGTGAGCCACCGGTGCCGACGCGGCCGTCTCATTCTCTGCAACAAGAAAACGTTACCATTTTGAGAGTCGTACTAGACCAGCCGCTTTTTAGTAAATCTAATTTTCAAAAGCAGCCCTAGTACGTAAATTATCTTGTCACTCAGGGGGTTTAATAGAAGAAAATGTTAGATATAAGCCTGACTCAACTGATGAGTACGCTGCCAATCAGTCGAGGTCAACATGGTCTACAAAAGATTTAACGTAATTGATAATTTTGTACAACAATCCTTTGATCAACAGTGTCATCCAAAAAGAATTAGGTACGTCGAAAATAAACGCGCAGAACAGTGAGCTTTAAAGATTGAGTATCACTTGCTGTATCGATTAAGAGAAACATCACAAGGATTCCTTCACATCTTAGAATTTTCCATAATTTTCTACCATATGCATGAAAGTTGCATTCCGCGCGTGACAACGTTTTTAATTCTAATCATACTCGTACTGAGAAGATCCGTGTTAAACAGTGGTATGATAGAACTTATTGTTGTGGACAGACGTAGTAAATTGTACAAAAACAAAACAAATATTTTCATTTTATAGATCTTTTCATTTTATAATGATGTTTATAGGTAATACGGTACTAGGGACGCAAATAATGAGATTATTGTAGAAGATGAAAAAGAGAAAGTATAAAGAGTGTGATCAATGTAGAAGCACATTTTGTACCCTGTATTGTTTTCCTATCCCATAAATAATGTCCTGGCGTAATGCTATGATAAATAATTATAGCAATACATTGAATACAAAATCGATGCGTGCGGGAACAAATCAGAATTCAGTTGTATTACATTACTTTAGAAGCATTATAAAAATATGTTTTCGTCAAGATACTAAACATTTTCAACATCTGCATTTAATTAATAAAACATTTCAAAATATCACATATCTTCTTAATTCCTTTAAAATAATTCCTTTATCAATAATTATGTGATTGTAAATTAAATCCATGCATATTGACATTTCATAGCTAATATTTTATATTATTTTTATTGCTACAGATTAAAATAACTTCCTAAAAATAATATTTACCTCATTTTGACGAATTATACCACCCATCGCTCGATTTATTCTCACATAAAAATATAGAAAATAATTCTCTTCACTCGTTTTAATTATTCACTCATATTAATTATTCAATTCACTCACATTTTCGTTTAATATGCATTTAAAATAATCTAATAAAAAATTCTAATATAAGGACTGGCTACATTCAAATGTGTACCTGAAAAAGTACTGTGAAAAGATTTGCACACATTTTAACTATAATATGAAGTGCTCCTTTCACGAAAGAAAATCGCTTGCGATCACAAATGGGGAACTCTTTCAAATGTAATTAAGGGTCTTACTTATTTATCTGTTTAAATTGTTTTTACTATAGACACTCACATATTTTTTTTTTTTTATTATCATTATAAACAATATAAACACATGTATTTTTGTAGAGCCACAACAAATGCGAAAGGATGTTGTTGGTCGACTGATCGACACTGTAACAAGTACAGAGGACTAGTAACGAACATTACGTCAAATATTGAACTGTTTCGTTTTTAGCTAGAAGATATAGGTTATGGACTAGTTCATTCCTGTTACATTACGGTCTAAATGTTCCTTTATGATCGATCAAAGAGCATTTATCGACTATAGTGTCATTGAAGAGAGCTAGTCTTCGTACATACGAGTAGATAGAACTTTGCAATACGAAAGATTATTTTTCGTAAACAGATAACTAAACTATTTAATATTGAATAAAATATTGTATATTTTATCTACGTGAAGTGTATATTTTGATACTGTTTACAATTTCTTGTGCTGATAACTGATTCTTGGATACTTAAATCAGTTCAAAAGATGTATAATTATAAATTTTTTGTCGTCATAATTTTCATATGTGCTGATTTTTTAATTACTCTAGTGGTCGAGGTCGTCCATCTACATGATATAAATGTAAATTTTTTATAGAATTAATCGTTTTAAAATGCAAATTATAGCTAATATAGCAATGTTTAAGAAATCAGGTTGCCACTGCATTTTATAGCATAACTTGTATGTATAGTATGTTATATACCTACGCTCATTAAGAATCGTTAATAAATCACTTCAGATGCTATTGTAACAATTAACACAAAACCCGGAGTATCTTAAATGTAAGATATTATCTTGAGTTTCTTAATTTAAAATTTAAAACGCAACATAAATTCGTTATAGGTCTTTGATTATAACGAAATCTAGCTGTCTTAATTAACGCTTAATCAAAACAGTGTTCCGGGTTTCATTTGCTTGACATTTACTTTTTTTTAAATCTAATACCTACACTTCTGGTAAACAGAACACATTAAGTATACAGTTCAAAGTTATAAAAACTGTTACCGTGTATAATTGTATATCGTTTTTGTATATTCAACGTTACATTGCCGGGTAAGAGGGACGAGATTTCTGAATCTCGTCTGCTCTGGCAGCGTGTTCAAGTAGTTAGGTCGAGTGGCAAGCTACATCCCATATAGTAGACAGACATGTGTATTAATATGGACATGCGCTTCAAATTCAGGAAATATTTATATTCATATGTATTGCCTGGCCTGGTGGTAATGTGGATAATATTTATATTAAAAAAAGCAGTGATAGCCTAGTGGTTAAGTATTCAGCCCCTAGCCCCGATGGCGCTGGGTTCAAATCCATGGCGCGCAGCTCTTTACAAAAGTGCGTTTTAAATTTAAATATCACTTGCTAACGGTGAAGGAAAACATCGTGAGGAAACCAGCATACCTTAGAATTTATAAAAAAAAAAAATTATAAGGTATGTGAAGTCTGCCAACCCGCACTTGGCCAGCGTGGCAGACTTAGGCCTTAACCCTCTCAGTATGAGAGGAGAACCATATTCCAACAGTGGAATTATAATGGATCGATTATGAATGAATTGTAATTATACATATTTTTACATAAGACAGATAGATTTCTTATCTTGATACTTCTTTCCACGCCTGCCTCATACATACATAAGTTTAAGCATCTTTAAGTATAATCTTTCCACGAGACGAGCGGATCCAGGAGTTCGCGAGCAGTTCAAGAGGAGGTCAACAGCACTCAGACAGTCTTACGACAATCATGAATTTCAACAAAGCTCACTTAGGAATTTTAAAATGAAGGCGCGAATGAAAATAAGTGTTGCCCGCTCCTTGTTATTGCGTTTATAAAATTACAGTAAATTTTCATTTAAGAAATCTCCATCAATATGCATCAAAATATTGTGTTAATAATAAATATGTCGCTCTTAAGCATATTTAAGTATTTTTAACGTTGATCCAGACGTTTCAAGATTGAAATCGTCTGTAGAATCACACAAACAATTTATTTAAAAATTCGTAAGCAGTGTTGAAAAAGTTAAATTTGATACAGAAATGAAACCTTAACATTTAATACATAATTCAGCTTTAAAATAAGTTTAATAGTCTTTCATATACTAGTAAGCCTGAGCCGTGTGCGAAGTATTATTTACGAACTATACTGGTCACATGTAAACTCAGGTTTCAATGAATAATATTTTTCTGTAAATTATTATTATTAATATCGTTATTGTTATTATACATACTATCATATCAGGTCTCTTAAGGGGGTATTCAAAGAGCACTAAGTGCCAAATATGTATGTCCTTAAAGACTTGCCGTACGTCTTACAACTTCAACATTCTTTTAAACATGCAGGTGGGCTGAGGAGACTTCTGATACCCTCATCATCCTTGAAGACCTCATCGAGGTACATAGGTACAGACCTGGCACTATTTTTTTACATACCTCACTCTCTTTTTGTTTTTGTTTTTCTTTTATTATTACTAATTATTGTTACTTTTTTCATTCGTTTTTATCTTTATTTTTGTTTTATTTTTGTTTATTATGTTATGTTTTTTTTACGTTATCACAACTACCTTTTTGTTACTAAGGGCAATGTAAGCCAAAAATAAAAGATTCTTTCTTTCTTTCCTTCTTTCTTCATACACGAGAAGAATTTTTTCCAAAAATAACGGCACTACATCAATACGTTACGCGTGGTGCTTAATTGTGACATAGGCTAATAGATCAGGGGCATTAATTATGCCCGCCTCCGAGTAAACCGATCATCAATCACTCCCAAACATCCCTCTATCTACGGAGAATGTCTACACCCAGCGAGGGAGAGCGTAGACTGAAGATTTTTTGCATAATATTTACTGTTATACCTATTGTTACTTTTTCATACTTTTACAGACTTTACTCGCGGTTGAAAATATTTTGGAGAGCTCTAAGAATTGATAGTTATACGATTTTATTTTCCTTAACCAAAGCATTAAGGGATATTTTAATTTTCAAATGCACATAGTTGGGTAAATGGCTTTTCCTAGCCAGGCGTCTTCCATCTTATGATGCTTCTGGACTTTCCTTCACGGGATCGCGACTAAATGGTAGCCTATCATATGTTAAAGAATCATAAAAAAAACAAAAGCAAGTATAAAAAAATACGCGCCAGAATTCAACCGAAAGACTCTTGAATTAGGATGAAGTCCAAGCCACTAAACCCTTACTGCACATCTGGTTATAACAGAGTAAGGGCCACTCCAGACTTTACAAATTAGTATGCTAATCGCAATGGCAGTTACCACTTCCCGTTTATAGCCCAATTATTATACAATCTTATTATTAAATTTAAAGAGTCAACAAACTTCTCACAGAAAAATAACAAAAGTGATCGTAACATCGACAAATGAAACTTAACATTCTATCATAACGGTGTCATGTCATGTATTAATTTAATATGTAATTTCCGTCGATCCCAATCCGAAGATCGCTGCTATGTCCTAAAATATCGCCATAAAATTGCCGCTACAAAAAGCTCTCGATATATTGAGCCGAGTATAGGCTATTTACATTCTAGGGCTAATATTTCCTCGGCTTACGGCCAGACGTTGCTTATTCTCCGTCCCGATGTGGATAGATCTAAATCGCTGTAGCCACGTAATGTATTCGGATATTTTATCCGTTTTGTATTGCAAATTCTGGCGGCGTAAAAAATCGATGACTTTGCGAGCGCTCTCACAGAGAATGCCTTGTGAATATTGTCGCCTGGTAACACAATAAAGTGTCATCTGAAAAATTTTAGCATAACTGTTGATACTCGACATACATAAAGTTATTCATACAAATTCAAGAAATCATCAAAACAAGAACCGGGAATTACTTTAGCGCTTTTGAAACGGAATAACACATTTCGCACGAAAAAAATACTGAATAACAGTCGCTGTTACGACGAGGGAGCCCACGGTGTTTACCCACGATTCTTGGTCGTCGTTCTTTCGTAATAGTCAATTTTTTCGTATGTGCGAATGCGGTGAATATTTTATCGTTCGCAAAATGCAGAGAATGAAAATTCTCATACAATATGTGTTACTGACATCCGGAAAAGGCTATATAAACTGAACATACATATTACATTAATACATATACAATAAAATTAAAAGCTAATTACTCTATATCCAATTAAATCTTTTAGATATCTAGTTCAATATTTATATACATTCGAATAATCTTTTTGAATATTTATTACAATCTTATGGATTTAGCAAAGAATGTAGGTAGATGCAAAAGTAGATTATTATTACAGGAACATTTGTATGTGAAATGATTGTTAGAATTCGATTTCGGTCTCGAATTTGTCACCTCATTCCCCTGAGAATTACTAACGCTAAAGCATTGTTATATCCGTTTAATATTTTAGCGGCGTCGACGGCAATTACAATGGGCTATTGGAAATGTTTTACACTAGAAAATTGTTTCGTCCTTGCTATTTAATCAAAGGTGAACATCCAGCGACAACTTCCGGTATCATTCTGGCGATCGAATTATAATAAAGCAGTATACTTTATAATATACTCTTGTTTTAAGGAGAATTTCAAAATGAATAAATTTGATAGATAATTCACCAGTCTTTACCATTTAGACGGTAAAAGAATAAATGTAACATAAACTTCAAATGACGTAGACGTAAAATTCGTAGACGTTTTATACTAATTATGCTTGATATTTACGTCAATTAAAATAAAATCATTCAAATATTACAAAGTATTTCTTTACGTTGGTAATTTTGTTTGCATTTTTATATTTCTCCTTCCCATTAAGTATAATTATCTTTTAATTATTTGACTGTAATTATAATTATGACCGTTTAAATTACTCTTCGTATTTGTAAGTTGACTTTTCGCGTGTTCTAGACTCCGTACGTAGCTTACGCGTAGCCTGTTTACGGACATGTGCTACGACGAGGCTACGGGCTACGTTTCCTGTAACTATGAAATATCATATCGTCGTCTACGACAAATACTCTGTCTGGGGTAAAATTAATATATTACAATAAGATTTGTTTCACATGTAACTGAAGTATAGAATACTGTTAAAATTTTTAATAGCATGCGTCGGACTAAGTTTTCAGTTATTATTATCTTGACAATTAAAGGCTATTTCAACATTTTAAATACTGTAGTTTAGTAATAATTGCTTATATTAGTAATATTATTATTTCGTTTTTGACAAATGAGCAGCAAAATTTGACGTCGTGCTGCTTCACAAGGGTTACGATTAGTGATTTTTAATAGACGTGTCATAAAACAGGAGCGTCAATCGATTACATAATTGATTAACTAATTGCACTACACGAATAATGACGCTCGTGTCACCGAATCGGCACGTGGGCCAATTAGACGTTAAAGTTGATATCACTTCACAACACAGTCACATGGACGCGTAGTATTGTTTACCACTGCGGTTGCATCGGGAGGGGGTACCTATATACGAGTGATAGGGGTAGGGAGGCGGTGGCGGTTTGACCGCCGCGCGGCCGCCTTGTCTGCGTGGTTGTGTGAAGGCGCATTTAACGCTGAACGCGGCCGCTCGGGCTGCTGTCGCCCGCTGCACTGAGCGAGCTGTGCGCGCGCCGGCGCCGCCGAACGCTCGATACGACGCGCCGCGCCCCACATCACATTACCACCTGTACGCTCCGTCAAAACACCGCTCCGCGGATTTGTCAACCCGCTATACTCGTGCCGCGTAGTAAACATTCATCTCGACTATCGTTTTCATTAAAAGTGAACGTATGTACCATCAGCGAAAAAATCAATTTCAATTACTGACATCCGACCTTTTTTCAAAGTCAAAGTACGATCCGCAAACATATCGTCGGCTAAGTTATTGCTTCGAATTGGGATACGGTTCTAAATCCGTAAATTTGTGGCCTACATTGTAAGAAAATAGAAACGCTCTTACGCCGGACACAGAATTGGAAATACTACCTTACTATTCTGATTTGCTAAGATTATTCTGTTGTTTTATATCCGGCCTATACACTATTAGGTAATAAGGACAATTGAATATAGTTTTTTGCAGAAACTTCACACTATTCGCTAAGATATAATCGTTTACGTAAACAAGTATATCCCGGGCCGGCTTGGCAAATGGTTATTACCACCATCTGGGTACTTTATGATAGTTTCAATCTCACACGTAGTAGCTATGAAATAAATTGATTCCTTACATTTCTATTCCATTCCTAGTAAGCCTTCCAATGTTTCCTTATAAAAATATCTGGTAACGTTTATTGGTATATTTTCGAAGTCTATAATCATGTGACCTCCAACCTACATGTTGTAGTCTATTAATATAATTATGACGTATGTCACTCCAAATCTAGTTTAGTTAAGTTATTGACCTCATAGTTCACTAATGTGTATTTTATTACGAAAACAAAATAAAAATTCCTTAACAATTTTAATAGAGAATTTTTGTTACCGAAAAGTTTGTTTCCAGTAGCGTTCTTGAAATTTATTAATACGCATTTAATATTTTTAGAGATAATGTAAGATTTCTTATTAATCTTGTTCTCATAAAA
The DNA here is from genome assembly GCA_018245595.1 of Microceris scylla. NCBI lineage: Eukaryota > Metazoa > Arthropoda > Insecta > Lepidoptera > Hesperiidae > Microceris > Microceris scylla. The sequence continues at coordinate 654 of DWDT01004038.1, read as the reverse complement.
ATGTTTTCTGAATAATTAATCACTGAATAGCTGATAACATTACCTTCAAATTTCTTTCCTGCTAATAAATATATTAAGCAAAACAAATTACTTTTTATTAAAAATTAATTTATTAATTAGTCTAGAACTGTACCTATAATTATACACATAAAATAAATTATTGTCGAGAAAATAACTTATAAACATTTTTTTATTGTTCTTTTAGATACGAGTAGTTGGGACGGGGTAAGTGATACAAACCAGGAAAACGATAAATTCTAAAGTGTACTTCATACTGTTTATATGTTTGTTCTTTCAGCAAAGCTAATGGATCGATTTAGATCAAAATTAGATGTGATAATTTATTACGAGGGCCAAGTAATAATTAATTACAATACAAATGTTAGTGGGCTCAGGTGCCGAGGGAGACCAAGTCTCACGTATCTCGACCATACAGGTCAAGTTCTGATTGAAAGGGGAGTCAGAAGTCCCGGAAACCGGCGTGCATGTACAAAGGGATTGATGAATGTAAAAAAGCCCAACAGATTTACAAGGATAGAGAGATTTGGCACTCCGTGCTCTCAGCTCACCCCGTAAGGAACCGGGAGTGACGATAGGTATATAATATTAATCTTAATACAAACAAATGCACGTTATGTTACAACTACAAAATAT
>DWDT01004037.1:0-11638 GCA_018245595.1 Microceris scylla | reverse complement strand
TACCAATCAGAATGATAATCTGATCTACGTTCATGGACATTATGCTGGGGTCAATAGCTGATTACTTACCGCTTCCGCTACCAGCCGGCGCCGTCGCGTGCCTCGCAATCATTCCGTCACAGATTGCGGGCCCGAAGCCCGAGCTGATAATTTTTGTTACTGGTGGTACACTTTCCCGTAAACATGTCCGCCGTTCGCGCCGCCGCTCATTTGCCTATGAATTATACAGAGCTATTTGTTTACCACCGTTATGCACAATTTGCGCCAATCACAAGCAACAGAGTAATTCTATTCCGCCCGCTCGGTTTCCCGCTACTGAACGCTATTTTATTCTCCTGGGTTATTGTTTTGAGTTCTTTATAACATCTTGCTATTGCGCGAAGGTGTTCTGCTAGCATCGATTTCTGTATACTATTCAATTGTCCACATGCCGTTATTTTAAATATTGTACAGTTAAATTTTTGTCGTAATCTTAAACACTTGCTTTCCACCAAATATTGATTCCCCGTCAAATTATCATGTAAAATGTTGAAGCCGAAAAATCTGATGAGTCTTTCTGGTGCAAAGAGCCAGATTTGTTACTCAGTAGTCACTTAAAAGTCGCGTCTAAGTATAGACGAGGCTAAACAAACTCAAGTGGCATCAGCTCAAACAAGTTAACATCCGTCGTATTAAGATGCTGATAGCAAATAAATCGCCCCACATGTGATAACCACCTATGATTGGATACGGACATGTCTTGTTTATTAGGGTTACCTTCATCGAGCTTTATAATTATTTCTTTGATATTTTATATTCTCCAATATTTTTTGGTATATTTAAAAAATATTATTTTGCACTTATTTTGAACCAAAATGAATATCCCAGTAGGAAGACACAATTTCATTGTTTCTCCTTTCTACATACATAATCTTTAAATATACTAGTATGGAAATCGAAAAAATTGGTCAAAGACTGATACATAACATAACCTCCTAGAAATAATAACAAAAATTCATTTCTATTAAGTTTACACCGATTCTATAAACTCCCAATGCCAGTTGACAAGAAACAAGAGGCAAACCTTAAACAAATGCAAATAGCGCGGGTGACACCAATGGACACCACCACAGCTCCTATTAACACGGCACAGCTAATCTACGAATCGGGCGGTGTTGCCAGTTTAATGGATCGCCCTGAGAACGGGGAGCGAGCCCAATTAGGTACGGCGATTGCGAACTGCCCCAGTTGCCCTGATTTAATGGAGCTGGCAACATTAATCTTACATCACAGATTCTCGTATGCAGTCGATATGATATAAAGATAACTATATTATGATGATCTACATATCATTTCACGGATTATGTAATTTAGTGATAATAATATACTTATTGTATGTTTCCCGTTACTCTTCATTAGTTAACACTTTTTGACATATTTTTCACGTAAGAAAGTGAATTCTTGACCTTGGTTAGTTACGGAATTTCAATTCGACGGTTGAAAAGACATTGTAGAAATGATAAAATAACTGCACCGTAGACCGGATTTTAACGCATTCTCACCCATAACCCTTGATATATTTTAACCGTCCATCCCGCTGACCTTTATCTATTTAAAGCCTGCGTGCGTGGGGTCCATAACTCTTTGGATAATCCGCAACATACCGACGCGGCGTGGGCGTCCCGCCTAACTGTTCCTCGTCCATTAACTGAGGGTAACGTGATAGGGACAATAAATAAAAAATCTCTTTCAATTTAAATAAGTTACATACGTATTTTTAACTTCACTGATTTAAAGTTATAATCCTTCCAAAAACTCTGGACACATTTCGTGATAATAACATATTGATCATAAATAATCCGGCTCAAGGACCACGAATTATTTAACTAAATCTCTCAATACGCAGAACTAAAATACCGTTTAATGAAAATATACACCGAGTTGCTTCAACCACGTTCCCAACATTTAAATGAGATAGCACTATCCTCCCTATAAATATCCCATAAGCGTCGTAGAGAACTGTTCGCTACCCCGTAACCAATCCGTAATGTGCCAACTACTATGGTCGCCAGATGAAAACGACCCGTCCTCTCTAATGCTTACACCTCGGATTAGCTTTAAACGGGGACAGATGGCAGGTCACTTAACACTGGCCGTACTAGTCAGGATTCGTTAGAGGTGCAAGGCTAATTGTTTTGTGCACTGAATCAAGATTTATGACGTCAGACAAAGTGATACCCTTCTTACTTAAGACCATTAGGACTTAGATACAGCTCTTCAACATAATTGCGCGTTAGTATTTTATGCTCAAGTCAATTTAAACAATGCTTCTAAATGTAGATGCAAAAAACAATAGATAATTTAATAACTGGTTTCTAGAAAACGGAGCTCACAAAATACAAATAGGTTTGTGTTAAGATTTTCTGTCTTCCATTTAAACTATTGCAATGGTCAATAAACGGTGATTAGTCCTGGCACCGGTACTTACTGAGGAACTTGTAAAATTCCAGATCCCGGCATTCGATACGTACATCTAGTGAAACCTTGTTAACATTTTATCAGTTTAACGCTGCTGCATACTTATATTATCTGCATTTGCATCGACACCTTTCTGTTAACCGTATAACAAGGAAGGTTACATAGATAAACATACCATGCAAGACACGATTAACAGTTATGTACGTTGTCAAAGGATGCTTTAGAAGAAGTTATGAGAATACGAGTTAGTTTATTACAATTGTAGTAGTAATAAGTCATTTACAAACATAATTAAAGACCTACTTATATGTATCTACCTTTTTTAAAATTACAAAGTTAACTGCTGCTGCAGCTATAGATAAAAACTAATACGGATGTAATCATATGTATAAAACTATAAATCCTTGGATGTTAATGATCATCCTCAAATGGGAAAACGACTGCTAAGAGTGCGCTTCATCCACAATCCTATTGAATGGCTGTCATGGTCCCGCTACTCCGAAATTATGTGCTTTGACTGCGTGGAAACCTATGGATAAACCGGCCGGTGGAATTACTGTTGCTAGGTGTGTTCTAGCATCCGCAGTGTTATTAGTTCCGTTAGATTTCATTTGTTGTTTGTCTTCTGCTGCTATGTTTTCATCATTAGCAATGTGTATGGTTGAATGGGAAACGTTGATGGGATCGTGTTTCACTTGATAATGGTCCACGCCCGCGCTGCGCTCCGCCCGACGTCAAATTAGACCATTTCGGGAGACGAAAGTCTCGTAATAAATCTTGTTGTCTTTGTCACTGTCGCATTGTCCGTGCCGTGATTAATAAAATTCGATACATGTTTATTGAGAGACCCGGTCGTATTGAGAGGCCGGTTCCGTTCGTTGATTTTAATTGGTTATCGTTAATGTTTTACGTGACCGCTGTCACTCCTGCACTGGCTTTGTGTTTGCCCTTGACTTTCACCTTCTGATTCTGTCCCGCTGTAAAATAATCAGGCGTATATTTTTATAAACGATCCAGGTACACAAATACATATATCATTCGTCATTAAAATCACAAACTAGTCCTGGTATGAGTATTTAACACGGGAATATCAAATAAAAATTTAAATTTTTCCTGATTAATTTGTCACTAAATTGTCGCATAGATTTTATCGATACGACTATTGTTATGGTCAAAATCGAATTGACAAATGTTCGCTTTTATTTGTTTCCATCCCCTATAACACTCTACAATCGTTTTATGTACTCGTACAAAAGGTTGTAAATAGTTCATGCTTTTCTGGACCATAATTTTCTGGATAGTTGTTATTTCAATCTCGTTATCTGAATCATGGACTTCAGGATTCTTAACTATTATTATTGATTTCGGTTATCGTTGAAGTAATTGATCAAAATTAAATGTGAAAACTGAGTAGGTTCCAATTTATAGTAGGTACTCGTTGCTCAGATTTTCTCGAGTATTTCTGTCCATAATGGTAATATGCAATCCGTTGCTGTAACTGTTTCCATGCTCATAAAATTGGCAGTGTTTTGCGACGGTACAAGTCATATATTATTAGTCGTAGCATTTAGTTCGAATTTAATGAGACTCCGGAAAAATAACTCCATCGAGATTCAAGGTCGAAGTAAATTACAGAATACATTAAACAGTTTCAAGATCAAACAGTTCAGAATGTCTTTTAATTAAAATCTTCTTATATGATAAATAGAAGTAAGTTCGTTTTATACATTACTATCACCACGAATATGAAACTGGGGACACTGAGATAAAACCGAGCAATTATATTAGTACCGGCGTAAGAAAAATTACAGACTTGTCTTTTTACGTTTACCATTAAATACTATGTAGAAATTTACGTAGAAAAGTCCATATAAAAGAAACGCGAGTTTAATGACATTACTAATGAGTTGAAAACGAATCATGTGTGTCAGAGTGAGCTATTAAAGCTAAGCGATCCGGCCATAATAAACTATATTTTGCCATATAAGCGCGACACTGAGATAGCGAGCAGGATATGGGAGCGCTACATCACGCGGTCCGGGAGCTATTTCAGTGAACGTTCCCATTCGTCTATTTCTTACCGCCCGCAGCATACCGTTGTCAGCTCACCAAATACACTTAGCCGGTAATCATCTCTAACATTCGTTAATGACTTAAGTATTATTAATTACCCTCCAACCGCTACTTCAGTGGATTTAATGCTTTTAACAATTTATAATCCTGCGCTAGCCCATTTATATTTAAGAGCACGTAAAGTATCCTTCTTGATATTTTTCATGATTATCATGCCGCTTATGGCGTTTTATTTAATACAGCTTTTTATGTAATTGAGTTGTCATAAAACTATATAAATGATTAGTTTTCTCTAAATCTTTTATTTGTTTCTTAGAAATTGTGATTATAAAACTTTCAATATGATAGGTCTATAAATAGGCCTGGGTTAATAAATGTAAATAGTTTGCTCATGCAATTAAAGGCCCAGTATCTCGGTTTTGTTCGGTTTAAAGAGTTTGGTAGGTTCATTCTGCCGATATCTGGCAACTAAGACGTGTCCAATTATAACTTAGTGGTCGGCGATAGGGACTTGCTGGTTAATTCATTGCCAGAACATAGTTAATTCGTTTATACTCCGGTCCTATCGAAAATAATAATAATCGACTCATTATAATTCCACTGTTGGAACATGCGTCTCCTCTCAAATTGACAGGGTTAAGGCCATAGTCTGCCACGCTGGCCAAGTGCGGGCCTGCAGACTTCACACACCTTAGAATTTTTTTTTATGAATTCTGACGTGTGTAGGTTTCCTCAAGATGTTCTCCTTCACTGTTAGCAAGTGATATTTAAATTTAAAACGCACTTTTGCAAAGAGGTGCGCGCTAATCCTTATTGTATTCATTATATATATGTTAAAATTTACAAGTGAATCTAAACTATTTTATTTTTCCAGCCCGACACGGTCCCACAAGCCAGCGTGGACATGACTACGGTTCTGGAAGTGAGCGAAGCGGACACGGTCACGGGTCACGCGCACAGCCTCGCCATCACCACACCAGACCGGGTCACCTTTGTCAAGGGCACGTGCCGCGAGGAGACCAGGTGGTGGGCTGACGTGCTGAGCGTGTATCCCAGGAGCAAGGTGAGGATTTGTGTAATATCAGTACAACTTCAATATAAAATTATTCGGGGAAATATTTGGCGATGATATAGACATAACAGTCTGAATTTAAGATTTCCAAAAAGTCAAAACGAAACCAAAATCTGACCTGGAAATAGTTACTATCGATAAAAGAAAATAAATGCCATAACGTTAGCATACACCCTAAAATTCAATTTAACCAATTTGCTGCGGGAAAACATTTCAGTCACGATGAAGAAATCTAAGCAATAAATTGTCATGCACGCGCGTGTTCTTCAGCAACCGCTGGTGATATAACCCAATATACTCGTATGTACGTACGTTTTCCCAAATTAAAACAAACCGCCGACATAGACGAAGCCGCAAATCGCTTCCACATTGTAACTGGTCGGGGCACAATTTGCGCACGCGTCGCTTTCGCTGCAGGAAATCGCGCCGCTCTCATCAAACGCCACTCGGTGTTCGTTTAGATGTATAAACACTATATTTTGGCGCAGCCGCTTCGTCCACTTCCCCGTTATGGGGACATACGGATGCATGGTTATTATTGGCCGATAAATTGACTGAGGTAGCTGATGAGTCAATAATTATGCGAATGGTAATGGTCTGAGATTGAGTGTGTTTCATTCGCGAGGAATGATAAGAGCGACCCGCGATAATGCTCCACTTCCGGTGGTGGGTAATGGAAGCTTCAAGTCCGGTAGTCGATATGCGTACGACGCTCGGAATCTTTAAACGTTGCGAAGTGATTGCGCACCTGGTGCTGGTGGTGAGATTGTAACGACGTTAATTGAGAACGGCCTGCACGAGAGCATATTTAACATAAATTGTACCAGCGCGCTTCTAACTCAATTAATTCTATTATACTGAGATTGTAGAATATCTTTCTCCTTGTATATTTCAAGGATTTGACACAATGGCGACGGAATTTTTTTCTTTATATTGAATATTAAAAAGAGAAATATTTATTAAAACTGATGAAACAAATCTAAATCAAAATGCATTAAAGAAATTTAAAGTTTATTTAAAAAGCCGTTGTTTAGACAGCGTAACTTTGATTCGAAAAAGTTTAAATTGTCGAAGGGCCATAATTGACTCGGTAATTAATTCTCATAACTAAAAATTTTGAATTTGCAACTTGCATTTATCATTTACCGTACGCCCAGTTCCGGCTACCTAGATACTGCAAGCTGACTTGCAAGTTGAAACTTGTAAGATGGGAGATTATAGAGTCACTGTGATCTTTCCCCATTTGTTTGGGAGCAGCAGGAAATGCCTCGAGGGAAATCGAGGACAGCACTTGAGATATCGATGGCTACACTTGATTCATGCCCTGACGGGACGACTCTAATTCAGTAATACTTAAAACTAATGGTTCTCAGAACCAGCCGCACCTCCTTATTTGTGATGTTGACTTTATAAGGTAATAATTCAGTTGAGCTATCTCGATATTAAGATATTAAATTACACTTACGGCCAGCGTCTCTATCTACTTCGCAATTATCAGATAGATTAATATTCCTTTATCGATGTAATTAAATTGAATGTTTGTTTTTTCAATTAACGTTTCACAATCTATAAATGTTATTGCAGTAACGGTGAATTTAACAGCAGAAATTCTTTTAAATGGAGAAAAAACAGAAATTTTCAGATTAGACAAAAACTGTACACTGTTAATACTGGAATTGTTAAGTTAATTGTTATTCGCTGCCAAAAATGTCAATGTAATAATTTACTTATTACAACAATAAAAATATTTTTTCCAAAAAATATGAAAACATATAAATCCCTGATACCAAGTAGAAGTAGAAATTAATGTTAGAGTATAATGTTGCTTTTATAATCCATATATCGGGTCATAGAACTACGGAAAATGAATTGTTTCGTTTAAGATGTAATGACGTCGTTCGAAACTGAATGTAGAGAGACGTTTCTGCATTAAGAAATTTTGTTATTATTCATTTATTGTGAACGTTATCCGATACATAGGAGACCACTTAGGTATTAACCAAATATTAGAAACCGAAACTAAATGGTCAAAACTAAAATTTGTAACTATCTGCCCATATAAATAATTTGTCTATATATTATAAACTGACGACATGCTCTCATCTTGTAATTAATACTTGCACCTGCCTGAATTATGCATCGAACAGGATGGTGAGGCAAGTTTTTGCCAAAGAGTTCCAGATGTAACACAATGCTGTAATAGAGCTCTCTAGGAACAATGCGCACCGTGACGACTCGTTCCCAACTGGTTCTTCGCCCTTGGCTTCAATTGTTCAATTCACTTACGTAAATATTGCAGTTATAAGGGCTTGTCGGATCGATGTATTCTCATAAGCGTTAGATTAAGAAGTAGATGCAAGCCAAACAACATTCTTCGCAGAATAATCTTCGAGACGTATTCTTTTAATTCGGTGATATATCAAAAAAATCCTGGTGTCGACTACAGAATGCCCAGTTGCAGAAGATTCTATTATAATTGCAACAAATCGTAAATTACATCCGCCAACGGTGTTGTCAAAACAAGAACCAACCCGATGGAGATTACGATTCGAGTTGACAGGCAATTCAGGAAAGGCCAAACCAGTATGCCTATATCCGGCAATGGCAGCGGTCTGATTAAATAGTGCGACCGTTTTATCATCAAGTTTAATAGTTATTCATGACCTGCGCCGCCGGATTCGAGGTCGGGGTAATTTTTCAATTGTTCGTAATCACCGTTTGATCGGTTCTGGTAAATTTAGCGTGTGTGTGTGTGCGCAGCGGCCCAGTTCGCGGCGCAAATGGCCCGTCGTAATTAGCTCAGGATCGAGTTACTGCGGCCGCAACGCTGACGCACATGACTTAGATCCTTGGAACTCTTAGATTTCAATTTAAAATAGATCAGTGTTCCATTTACTTTAATATTTCTTCAACACTGATAATTATCTTTTATACTAATAAAGTTCGTCTCGGTGCAGAACGAGAGCATAACATCTCGAGAGATGTGAGCGAACCTGTTCGTTATTAAAGCGGGTGATAAGAGCATGCTATAAACCGTGACCATTTGTCCCCAGCAATTCCCCGTGATATCGTCCACTTAATCTACATTCATGCAAAGACATTGAACTGGAGTGATAGCTAGAAAAAAGCCAGTGATAGTACACGTCGGAACGAGTGCGGTACGTTATCGCCACATCGCGCTTTTTTCCGCAGCTCGCCTCCTTCAGATAACAGCACATGACAGCCGTATGAATAAGTACCAGAGAGAGCCAGAACAGATATTGAAATATGTATTGTACAACTGCTTTAAGTGCATTAGAAAAAGTGACGCATTTCGTGAAATTATACTTTTAGTTTGTGTGTGAAGAGAAACAATTAATAGTCACTCTCAAACAGTCATTACGTCCAGGTTAAATGTAGAAGTAACTTTCCAATGTGTAGTTAATTTCATTTCTAAGGCTCATAAAACTTAATTATGACGAGTTCTTTTTAACAGTAATATATTTTTAAAAAGTCACTGATTTCAATATACATATTATATTATCTAGATATCGATAAGGCGAGTCTCACTTGGAAAACGAATTTAGTAAACTCTGTTTATGATCTAGTCGTCTAATAAGTACATCCACATACATACTTAAGAAGTACATCCACATACTTCTTAAGTTTGTCATTTTTAGCAAATATTTCTTTTTGCAGCCCGTCATGTTGAAAACGAATTGTCGTACCATCCGACCATCGGATAAAATCACCGACCAGGCATTTCCCTTTTCATTAACACTATGCAGTGTTTTTATTGTTCGTCCATACGTTTATTTGGATTACTTTGCCTTGTACAGCGACGTGGATATAAAAATGATAGTAAGACGGCTTAGATTTCAGCTTCCCGCTCCGAGGGTCTGCTATTCCAATCTCGTGCATACACTTTGCAAAGTTACGTGCTTTTAAGATTAAGTATCTTTCGCTATAACGGGAAAGGAAAACATCGTGAGGAGACCGGCACGCCGTTGTTTTTTACAATGTTCTTTGAAAGGTTCTTATTACTTATTAAAATTATTACAAAGTTTATTTTCTTATTATGAAGGCTGCTATCCAGCTTTTATCCCGACTGGTACTTGTAGAGTATGTATGACCCCTAAAACTTACCTGTCATAGGATCTGTTTCTGATGAAACTATGATATCAAGAAAAAAATATTCCACTTACGTAGATCGACTTCAGCTTGCTCACGGACGCTTTTTAATGTTTAATAACTTGAGGACAAAGCTTGTTCGAAGTTGGTACATATTAAAAAACGTATCTCTCTTTTATGAGATATGTATAAAGCTCAGCGGTGAATATACATGAAGCAGTTAGTAAGCCCAATGGCAGTGTAGACGGAGCTTTTAGTCTTCTCCAGTACTTGTGCACCATTAATGACTGTATCTGTTCAAGTTACTTTTATACATCTATGTCCGACGATCTCTGATACGGCAACGATATCCCAGACCTTTCCTCGAAACTTGTCACTGGATTTCATTAGTCCGAAGTAGTAATTACGAGCAACCTTACAGAGCAGAGAGCGTTACGTGCCCAGTGCGTGTAAAATGTCGTCTTCTAATGTTCCATTACGCATCTAGTTGATTGAGATCGCAGTCCACAACTGGTGGCAATTAGCAGTGTTTTTTGCGGGCGTGCGGAAACAGCCGACAACATATTCCGCATTGGTGCGGACCATAATCGAACACTGAGGAAATCGAGAGATTCGTTACACTTTTTCGGCTTCGATCGACGTTCGCGAAGATGATAGAACGTTTGTACGAAAATACGATAATATTTATCACTCCCTCTTTTTCTTCAAAGCTTTTACACTATTCTAAGCGATGTTATAGAAGTGTTTCATATAGTTGACTGCCTCGTTGGTCGTGTTGGTTGCATGTGCGACTGCCGATCGGGAGGTCCCGGGTTCGAATCCCGGGTCGAACACTACAAAAATTTTCTAATTTAGATTTTCTAGTAGTGGTTCGGAGTCTGGATATGTGCCCGATGAATGGTAATAGGCTCACCACCTATTCCATGGGACTTAACGTAACCGGTGAAATATGGGAGTGTTCTGCATTCCTCTGCCTACCTCTTCGGGGATTACAGGCGTGAAGTTACGTTTATATATATACATAGCACGCAGGTGTTGTTATTTTGTCAATATCTCTTTGTAATATGTGTTAGTAAATTATTATTTCCCTTTTAAGAGTCCTCCAAATAAATAATTGCATTTTATCAAAGTTATTAAGCCCCTATCACTAAAAATAATAAATTTCCATGATACCGCGCTGTTATAAAGTGATTGGGGCTGAATGGAACAGCGTCGTTGACCTGCAAACAATTTAAACTATTTATCAGTACCGTTTGTTTATGGTTAATAAAAGAGTTACGTTAATTATCTCTGATAGGATTGTTCTATATTTGAAATAATAGCTTTTTGTTTCCTCCTATAAAATTATCTGTAACGCGCTCTTAACGTTGTACTAATTAAGAGTAGAAGAATTATTAAAGAAAGAAGAATGAAAAGAAGTATTAATAAAGCTACCTACAGTCCAAAATAATTGGTTGTAAATAAAACTTATACTTAGTTATAAAATAAAAATTGTAGATATAATGATTTATATACACTGACGAAAATCTTCTCAGTGTAACAATATGAAAAAATAACGAAACCTGTAGTTTATTTTCAGCCAGTGTTGCGAACATTGAACTTAGCTTTGTTTAAATTTTAGACTTGTGTTTAAATTATTAAAGTAAGTACAAGCCTAATTCACGTATAGTTTTGCAAGATGTATCGTTTTTCGGACGTATCCGAGCTTCTTATAAAGCTTTGGAAACATACATACATGTTCATAATTTATTACATATAGATATGTATGTACACGAAACGATTTTTATTAAAAATGTATCAGCTGTTAAATCAACAGTGAAAATCTATACCCTTATATTAACTGACTAGTTGTGCCCGCGACTTCGTCCGCATGGAATTTTTTATTTAGAAATCAATTAAGAAAACATAAAAGTGTTTTTAATACAA
>DWDT01004036.1:0-11638 GCA_018245595.1 Microceris scylla | reverse complement strand
ATAAGTGGCCAGAGCCTCCTTTTAAGCAAAATATGCCTGTGTTAGGAGGCTCTGCTCTTCCGCAGCGCTTACATAATAATATATAGATAGAACAAGATACATAATCATTACAATTTACCATTATTTCACAAGTACATAATGTTAAATTGTCTGCGCACATGCATTTTTTGCAAATTTGTATATATAATGCTTGTTTGCGCGCGTGTGTGTGTATGTATGTGCGTGTGTGAGTGCGTGTGCCTGTGTGCATACTTAAATAAATATATACATATCCATATTAATATTTTGTTTTCATCCATTACTAAATTACATAATAGTAATAAATATAGCCATTATTGACTGATCGTTCATCGGGTGGTTGCAAGCGCGACTGTCAATTGAGAAGTCTTGGGTTCAATGCCCAGCTCGGGTACCTAGGTACTATTAAGTTTTTCTAACGCGAAATCCTAGCAGTAACTCCGAGTCTGGATTCGTTCCCAGTTTATGCTCAATAATCTCCCCACATATCCATGTTGAGTTGTAAAACTGGCTGGTGTATCGTGGAATAGTACAACACGTTTCTGCTTAACCTTACGGAAAATACAGGCGTGATATTAGGGTTTTATAACTGTTGTATTTATTATTATCATTAAACCAACACAATGTAGTATTATAATTAAGTCAATTCTTAAGATCTTATTTTATCTCACTGTAACATTTTGTGGATTTAAAAGGAATTTAAATTTAAATAAAGGAGATTATTTTTAAGGGAGAAAGGGAAATTTAAGTTCACGAAGTTGGCGGTAATTACTAGATCTGAGATTTCGGTTAGGCGGGTAGACTGCCAAAAATTCCACAAATTAGTTTTAATTAAAATTCCGGGACACTCAATCAGTCAACGCATAATTGTCAGGGATATTAAATGAAAACGTAACCTCACGCCTGTAATCCCCGAAGGGGTAGGCAGAGGAGTGTAGTACACCTCCACGTTTCACCAGTTACGTTTAAGTCCCACAATGGAATAGGTGGTGAGCCTATTTATAGATATTAGGTCAAGTAAAAAAGCCTTCCAATGTTCACGAAGTTTGACTACAGTACACTTGGCCAACATGGTAGACTATGGCCCCAAGCCTTCTCATTTTGGAAAAAATCCAATACTATATTTGTGTTGAACATGTTGTTTAAAATAAATGCGAAGCATTAAAGAGCCGACCTCACAGATCTCAATACATCTAAGCATGATATTGCTTAATACCATGAGTCGCTCTTCTATTGGCGATCACAAGTACCAAAGTTTCTCAAACAGATACGTGCTTCATAAACCCACATTACTTCTCGTACTTCTCGAATAAATCCATCTTATCAGTTTTTCCCACGGATCACTGACAAATAGGACACCATATCAATACAGATTTCAAATGGCCGATGACATGTACTATCCGATATTTTATCTTATCATTCATAAAAATAGTTACATCAGTTGGAAAGCTGCAATCAATAGTGTGAATTGGTGACGAAAGAGAATATCAGTGACCAGGATGTAGGATGTTTTGCAGCCGCTGTACAGTTTCTAAGGCTTAGCTACAATTATTTAGGGTTACCCGCAGTCGTAAAGTGGATTGCAAGAAATGTTAAGCAACGCCAGTCAAATACAGCACTTGGATTGCTGACTGATAATGGCAAGATTATAAATGTACCGGCTTAACTCACGTACGTTTTTCGGAGTGACCCGACTACTTCCGGACCTGTACGAGCTATCCTCATGAGCTCCCGGCGTTGGTAGGGAGATCGCGGGAGCCGCGGGCTCATGACGAAGGATCTCGTACAGGTCCGAAATTAGTCGGGCCATCCCGACAAACGTGCGTGAGTAAAGCCGTTACATTTATAATCATCCTCCAAATGTCGTTGATATAATACGGCATCCAATATAATTATATCATCTCAATCTAATAATCCACTTTCAAATAAATACGATATGTATAATCCAATTTTAGTTAAGCACCTCGTTGTAAATAAACAGATATCATCCCATCTAAATATTTATGTCAGTGCAACAGATAAGACGCAAATCCCTCTGAATGCGTTGGGAATTCCATAGATCAAAGCACATTTAAATAAATGTTCCTGCACTAACTAACGAGCCATTAGAATGTATTTTATGTCAAATAAAGTAACACGTGCCCCAACAATAAATAGATCTGGCCGAAGAGATGGGCGTGGCTACATTAGACGCGTGAGCGTGTAAAAATGGAATTTTAAAACGCTTCCGCCTATATTTCCCTAATGGTTGAGTACTCGAAACTAAAAACTGTATACTGAAAGAAAGCACTTGATGTTCATTAAATAAAGTCGTCTTGTAATCAATCATCTTAGACATAATTACAAAAAAATTCAAATATTATATCGATCCTGAAAGATTATGTAAACAGTTTCTATTATTTCTTTGTACATGATGTATTTATCTCGTAATTATCAATTATTGGGTTTTACTATATTTTGTTTCATTGCTATTATTAAATTTTATCACCATTTGCTAAACTCATCAGCACGTCAGTTTGCTATATGAAGGGTTACAGGATTGATGCATTAGGAAATGTCCAAATAATGGATTTCAATACAAAATTTATATGAAGTTATCTTTATTACTATCATCATAAGTATTCATGACCACCGCGACATGTCATAGCGTCGTCTTTATGTGACTTTAAAAATAACTTACCATATTCATTTACTATAGTGATTTTTATTCACACAATATTGTTAATTAAAACTTTGCGCATTTTCATACCTATCATCAAGTATTGTTAAATCCATCCGCTGCAACATTGATTCTATCTCTCTCTTCGCATCGTCAACTTAATTACTGAAGAACGTCAATCCCCCGAAATTCGTACAGTGTTTCTTTATTATTTTTATAGATATAACGAAATCGCTGATCTTGTCACAATAACCGCATAACACTTAGCACGGTCACCAGCTGCCTTCGCGAGTGGATTAAAACAATTGATTAATTCAAGTGCAGCGAACTGAATGGACTCGGGGGCGACATCTAGCTCCAGACATCCACTATCACACTCCGTCAGTGACAGGGTTTAAATATAGCGTTGTCGCAGCGTTGTTGTGAATTACTTGTACCTGGCCAATTCACGGGGAAAACTACGCATTTACAGATCATAGTTACGCGTGTACTGTACCGGTGTTATAAAGGTGATAAGAACAGACAGCAAATAAATTGTACAGACAGCAAATGTTTCCGGCAGTCAGCAAAGAATTGCCATTCGTAATCATTTAAAATAAAAGTTAAAGGCATTTATAATATGTAACTTAAAAATTTAATTAAGATTTAAAACAGTTATAATAAGCCTTAGCGCGATTTTTTTTTCAAGCACCGCCACCTTTTTCGAAAATGTTATTACTAACGGTACTCTATGTAACTATACCTGGTCAGCGTTTATCGATATTCTTATTTCATTTAAATTTTACCAGCAGCTAGATATCCCTAAAGTGATAATAAAATAATTGTGTTGTCAATGTTGTTTTTTCGTACAAATTGCTTCAAATCATTTATTGCAATTGCATTGTACATACATTAAATAATGCAATTTTTCCGGATATGCACTTAAAGTTTATATGTAACCAATCCTTTAGACTCAAGGAAAAAATATTCAGGCTACGGTGTGAAGTACGCACTATAAATGAAGAAAAGACAATAGTACACTTGAATAACGGACAGAAACAATCAATTAATTGAAGTGCAGAAAACTCAATGGGTTTCTGGACTGTATCCAGCTCAGACAGCAGACGTGCATTTGTCTCCCTTTGTCTCTATAAAAGGGATGAGACAGCAATACCAGCTTAGTTTTGTTGGCCGACAAGTTCATAATTGTTCTCATAATATATTCCCTTACAGTTATGTTACATAACATCACGCTTGTAATCCCGGAAGAGGTAGGCAGAGGAGTGTAGTACACTCCCACGTTTCACCAGTGTCGTTTACGTCCCATGGAATAGATGGTGAGCCTATTACACAGAACCAGACTCAGAGTCACTATTAGAAATTCTAAATTGAGATAAAATCCAACATTACCCGACCCGGGATGTGAACCCACGACCTTCCGATCGGAAGTTGCGTTTACAACGACTCGACCAACGAGACATTCATTATTTTATGTCCTTTTTATTTATTGTGCGTTAATTACAGGAACAAGAAACAAATAAAATAGTTTTATTTTATCTATTTTATTTATTTAGGACTACAAAGGAACTTAACGTACATATACAACGTAATTAATTTTTCATAATGAAACGGTTTAATGAAAAATTTATTTTAATAAAGGGCTGAAATATGAATGTCACTAGACATTATTTTTTTATTTATTCGTTAATTATAGTCATTTTATCCTCTTTTCAAACTTATTATATCAGAATAGTGTAGCCAGAACAGTCACGGTAAGTAAAAAGTGTAAATTTATTTATTTTTAATTGAAGTCAGCAGCAAACCAGCAGCAGTAACACATGACCGCAGCCGCTGACAGATATCTGCGACTGACCTCAATTGAGACTGTAGGAATAAGACTGTATGAGATGGTCGAGTTAGAGTAAGTTGATAGTCCCTAGACTACAAGTTAGTAACGATGTTAGTTGTGTTTGGACACGTATATCGTTAAAACTTATAAGTCTATAAGCAATTCTAGCTATCGCTTTTGCAATGTCAGCTTTTAATTGCTAGTTAGCAAGAGTTGAAAGTGGAAGACAATTGAAGTACGTATTACGTTACGGTACTTTCTATAGAAACCGGATATTCAAAGATCTGAAATCTATGTGGCTAAATTTTCATACATCAAAAGTGTTTGTCAAACTTCTGAAATACGTATATGAATTTGCGCAATATAACAGGATGTTACAGGTACTTATTTATATAAAAACAGTTATACTCGTCATGTAAACTTAATATTGTACATATTATGATAGTTAAACAGTAGGTAAAACAATATTACTCTTTGAAATTCCAATATAAATATATTAATTTGCTTGTAATGAGGAATTTTCTAAGTTCTAGCAAACGCGAAAGGAAAATGCTGATGATGTTACCACGGGTGAATCATATACAATTCCATTGGTCTTAAGATTAACATTTTTATATCATGAGCATACGAGTATTTAAGTATTTGAATACCTTGACAGATTTGATGATCTTAAAAAGGCGAGTGGTAGTAGCTGGAGGAAATTTACGGAGGATCGAGTATTGTCGAAAACCTTGGAAAAGGCCTATGTCCAGCAGTGGAACGGAAAAGGTCGACGTGTTGATGATAATGATGAAATTCCTGTATACTAAGCGACGCTACCCACTTACCATCTGGTGGCCCGTTTGCTTCTTAGTTTTCCCAAAGATAATGGGAATGATAGCAATAGAAGAATGAAATCGAATACATTATTTTCAAGTTGCACAGTTCGGTAAATACAATAACATTAATGCGGACGGTGGAACGCTGAGGGATTCGAGATGACACGCGATTCAGTTATCAGTTGACCGTGAAGTGTCCGCCGGGACGCGCCGCCGGCGATATCGATCAGCACCGGGGGATCACATCTGTACTGCTTTTATCTGTAAATCAATCCGTTAAATACTAGTACTAGACTTGCAGATCGAAGACGCCAATTCAAATTAGGCCAGCCTCGTCTTTGGCCTTAACGTTTTTATTTCCGAGGGAGATCCGTGCTGAAGAGTGGAAGGATAAAGACAAACGATTTGATGATGATCAAGAACGCATTGATGATTAAATACTATTAGTATGTGGCAAAGTTGAGGAAAATCCACGATCCATACGTATTCCATCACACATAGGGAATGAAAGCGCTTGAAGTCGGTGAACTTCAATAACAATTCCATTCGGAAAAAGCGAAAGGAAAATTAATTTAGGTATTAATTTTTTTGACTTGCTTTTTTTTATTTTGGACGAAGTCAACCCTAAACACATGCATATAAATGTTTGTCCTGGGTTGTAATTGAACCTACTACTCAATCCAGCATAGCACTCGACCCAGCAGTCAGAATGAGTAAACATGGAATTAAAAAGCCAATTGATTCAGTAGACCTGTAGTCGTTCCATATTATTATTTTGTTAAATCAACACCCCTGCCATTGAACTCTTACCGAACTTCAGGTGTATTTAAAAACAGACCAGAGGTCAATAGGTTTCTGGCCACTGTATTTACGATAATTTACCGTTTTACATGTTTCCGTCATGTAATTTACAAAGAGTTAGCTCCGTTATTCCCTATCATTTACTCATACGAACGAGTTTACCCAAGGCTACCTAAGTGCTGTTTGCTAAGTCGTTATGGAAGACAATAATACACGTCGTACAGTCAGTTTGTTGGTAGTTATGGAAAGCTATGCCATTAATAAATCAAGTATACAACCATGTCTTACGTTGGGGTACCTTGAACTGTTGACTGAACGGGGTCGAGTAAGCACAATGTCCAGGAACTGAACGGTTCTGACGGTTCTCTTTCACAAGTGTGAGTAGCCTAGACCATATATCATCACCATGATCTGGTATTGATTTGCAGAGACGCGGGCCAACCGTGATGTCTGATTTTTTAAAGTCACCATTAAGGTCTTCGACAAAGTTTAAATATGAACTAACTGCTTAACATGCCCGGAATACATGCCCGACAGCAGGAAAGTCCACGAGAAATTTTTGCCACTACCAATTCCCCATCCAAGTGACACCTGGTCACGGTCTTGTTCAAATTTAAAAATCGTTCAGGGTTACAAGCTCTTCATTGAATATATGTCCATGTAAAATGTATGTACATTGTACTCCATGTGATTAAAAAGGAGGTTCGATCACCGAGTCGGTTTCTATTGGGATTTTCTAACCTGAAATTTTTAGAAGTAAGTCGAAGTCTGGATTTGTAACCTGGTGTACCCATAGCTATAGACTTACCCATAATTACTAAATATCGACATGTATAACGTAACTGGTGAAATGTAGGAAAATATCATACTCGTCTCTCTGCATACCCCAACGGGGAACTACAAGCGCGATGTTGTATTGTTATAATAATGTCTCATTCAAAGGTGACTTTAAATAGCGAACATAAAATGAATTTAGGCAATAACACCATGCCGTAAACTAAACAACACCGCGAATAACATTTTAAATTAAGAGCCGTGCAATTTTTTTCTTGAAAACACCACCGTCGTAATAAAATGGAAATTTGCCGCGTCTAATCACATGAAATTATTTTGTCGTAAAAATTGTCCCCGGTTACAAAAACGTATCACAATGGCGAGTTCAATGTACGCAATTTCAATAGGGCTATCAGTATTATTGCTATATATGCATATTTTAATAGAAATACATCAAACTTAATGTCTACCTCTGCCTACCCTGCAAGGATTCTTTCCTTGCGAGATAGAGTACGTAAGATGTACACTACATAAATAGATATCGCCATTAAAGTAGTTAAAGCTGCGCAAACATTAAATCCTGCATTAATAAAAGTAACTGCTCGTTACAAATAAAGGTAACAAAATATAGCACGTTTTTAAGGTAATAGGCTAAATCCGGCTATAAATATGATTTAAGAGAAATATTTAAAGTGCAGCAAAACCAAATCAAATCAAAAAAGACATTTCATTCGTCTATTTTGGTGCAATATCACATACCTAGATCCGAAATTCTCCCCTATCGTGACCACAATCTATGCAATTATTCCTATATCCTATTAATAAATACACCGACACTCGTATAATCTTAAAGTCTTAATTATAAATCGGTGTTTGTACATATGTATGTAGATAATAGTTTTGATCAACTATAACTAGAACTTAAAAAAACTTTTTTTCAATTTCTGTTCACACACACACGCGCATAAATAATATATGATCGAGCATATTAAATAACGATGAACCTAGTATATAAAGAAACTGGGAAAACCCAAAAATTGAAATCCACGCGAACAGAGTCGCAGATGATAGCTAATAACATCTATGTATGTACCTACATATGTACGTTTAGTGCTCATGCCATTTTAATACAGAATACATTTTTAATTGTCAGTCGCAATAGAAGTAGAATGTTGTGAAGATATCATTTCTATAGCCTTTTCCCACCGCACCAAACAAATCAATAACAAGAAATTAAGCACACACGAATTCACTGGTTTAAGGCCACTGAAAAATCTGAATTTCAAAAAACTACGGCGAATTTGTTTCAAACTAAAACTCCTTCACTAAACCGTTCTGCGAGTATAACTAGGTAGTGCATAGACAGACCTACTTCAGTATTTAGTTCTCGACTGTAACGACATAAAGTTAGCAATACCCTTAGACTTAGTACTTAGTTCTCACCGAAGACTTAATATAGGTTTATTTCCAGCTTTACGATGCTTGAAGGATCTTATAGCGCATTGCCATATAATACATAACGCTAACACGAAAGCAAAACTCTATTAATTTGTCAAGAGAATCAATATCGAATTCGGTCAGGTAATAAGCACTCTCAACAAACATCTCGACTAATAAAGCTTTGTACGTGACAACAAGTAACATTCTATTTAAATTAAAATTGTGGAAAAATCCTCTCTTGAATGGGAAACCTTAAGACTAATTTCAAAACTTCCAAGTTCGTTTGTCCACTCAGAAGGCGAATCCTTTGCCGCGGTTGCCTTAAGAAATAGAGAATAGAGGCGAATCCAGAAATAAGCTCTGCAAATCGTGTTTATGGGAAGGTATATAGAGTATTCCAGCTTCAACGGATGTAGGAACCGGTATTTCTTTCCGTTCAGACCATTCCGTTCACACCGTTCCGTTCAGACCGCTTCGTTCAGAGCGTAAAACTATATTTTTCGCTTTATAATGAGTTATAATACCGATTATTTAACTTTATACTTCCAATAAGATTTCATGTACTTGGACAATTGTACCTATATTAAGCCAATATAAGAAAATTGAATGATATTTTCATTGAAAATCAAGGCGGCAAGTTTTCTATTATTTAATATTCTAATGGACTAATTAGGCTTATTAAAATGACTATGCCAGTAATAAGACAGTGACAGTGGCGTCGCCGGCAGCGCGGCGCAGTCACTTCCGGCGCGTATTCGCGCGCCCCGCGGCTGAACAGCCCTCGAACAACCCTCCCTTCCGACGCAGCCCGTACCTAGTTTTATGAGTTAATTTAGATGAAAAACCTGTATATGATTTTAAAGTTTTAATAACGTAATTTTAATTATTTTTGTTGATAACTTTGTCCTTGCATTAACATGTTTTCTTTTCGTATCAAAAACTTGTCAGACTGGCAGCGAGTAACGAGATGTAGTAAGACACTAATGAAGCTACAAAATCCTAATAGTCGCTCACGGTCTGTATTTGAGCGCAGTGTATGTTAATAAGCTAGCTCCCTATACCATGGTGCGACGTATAACATAGCTGATGAGATATGGAAGTGTAGTACATACACTTTTATACCTAACCTTTCGGCGATATACAGACGCGACGTCATATTATATTGTTATACAGTTGTCTGCCACGAATCACTTTCCTTCTCTCATAGTACTAAAAGCCTTATAAAATAAGCATTAGTTTAGACATTTATGGATGTACAAGTTATGTTAATTAGGTTAGTAACGACCTCAACAGAATAGAAATTGGCAAATTAACTTGTGTTATTACAATTCCGTCATTGAAAGGCCTGGATTCAAGTTAATTTCTGTATCCGACATAGTCTAATATCTTAATGTACAAACGTAACATCACGCCTGTAATCCCCGAAGGGTTAAGCAGAAGAGTGTAGTAGGTACACCCCCAAGTTTCACCAGTTACGTTTACGTCCTACAAAGGAATAGGTGGAAAGCCTATTGCCATAAACCGGGCACAGGTCAAGACTCCGAGTCAGTACTAGAAATTCTAGATTCGTTAAATCCAATAGTACCTGACCCTGGGTATGAACCCAGAACCTTCCGATCGGCAGTCGCGCTTGCAACCACTCGACCAACGAGGCCGTCACTGAGGCAGATCGTTATGTGTCTGATTATATACATATAATTGCAACTACCAAACTATAATTATAGAACCGTATAACTGTAACAAGTAATTATCATTATAATGAAATTCTTTAATAGTTTATGTTATGTGACGTAAACAATATAAAAGTATGATTTACGCTGGTCATCAGTGAAAAATGAATAAATATACGCAATTACTTAAGCGCTGCTGCTTACCAGCACAAATATAACCTTCTTCCAGCTGATTCAGAATCACCCGTGACCAGCATTGCTTAACTTTACAACGTTAGCTATGTACAACCACCTGCAATATGCAACTATATAATTAATTAGACTCTATCGTTGTGAGAATTATTTGTGTAACACTTAGTAATTTGTACCATAGCTGTTTATACGAGTTGATATTACAGATAGTCCGCGGCAAAGGAATGTACAAATGGACTATTTCGATCTGATAAAATTTAGTTAATTGGAACTATTTAGAATCGCCACTTGGTATTCAAACCGACACTATTGAAATGTCTTAGCCTGTGATGTATTTATAACGCTCTTGTTTAAAATAATATTTGTATTAAAATAATCGATTAAAATAATCGAATAAAAGGCTCACCACCTATTCCATAGTGGGACATAAACGTAACCGGTGAAACGTGGGACTGTTCTGCATTCCTCTGTCTACCTCTTCGGGGATTACAGGCGTGAAGTTACGTTTAATCGAATAAAATGTTAAGGACAGCGACTTTTGACTACTTCTGAGCATATTCTATCTTTAAATAAGATTGAACTTCTTAGATTAAATCGGTCAAGACACGTCGATAGTGACTTAAAATTGTTGAATTTTCTATTTTTCATCATATGATAAAAAAATTGACGGTGATAACCAAGATGTTCACTTCAAGTAATAATACAGACGCAGCAAATGTGTCTCTGATCGAAACCTGAAAAGACTGCTCTACCAATATAGAATAACGTTAGCCTGATTTGAAACACAAATTTTGGGTCTGTCCTAAACAAATCTTCGTCGTCTTCCAACGCCTGCCCAACATCTCTTGCTATGTATTTGTCCACATATACTCGAAATGAGTAGCATTATTTATGAAATAAACGTTGTTTTTACTTACGATTAATTAAAATCGAAATACCCTTGGTCTTGACCGTTCCAAAAAAAACCCACTTTTTATCAAATTAAAAATCACGATATCGTTAAAATATACGAATCCGAAAATGCTCGTTCATATATACATACACGCATAAATGTTTTAATCTGCCATTATCTTAAGTTACTAGTAACATCAAGGAAAAACAATTTTCTTGGAGATATTAAGCAATCAATTTTATTTAAAATGCGAACACATTTTACTCTCGTCAAATTAGTACGTTTTAGTCGCGTCTTGATTTTGCGAAAACCCAAAGTACGTTAGGGTTGTCGCTTAGGGATGTAATTTAAATTTTTTCGAAAATATTCGAACAGTGCAAAAATAGATAACGAGTCCTCAACACTTATATTTATATGAATATATATATGATTATTTGAATTATTATATTTATATGAATATATATATATCTGTAATGAATGGCATTTCATTAATCTACCTTTGCCGCGCCTCACGCGTTTATAAATTGTCTGTGGCGCATAGAGAAG
>DWDT01004035.1:0-11641 GCA_018245595.1 Microceris scylla | reverse complement strand
GTAGAGTATTAACTGTGCCTATATATATATTCTTAGAAGTATCTACGACTATGATTGCTAAAACGAATATATAGAGAAAAGTGTTGTTAAATTTATTTAATATGTAACATCACACTTGTAATTCGCGAAAGGAGGAATGTAGGACACACCCATATTTCAGCAGATAAGTTTACATCTTATTTATTCTTTTAATTAATTTATTTATTTAAATACGCTGTATTGTAAAAACTTAAATCTAAGTAGGTTAAATAAAAGAAGACTTAATGCCTAGTGGCATTTTCTACCACTTAACCCTTGGAGATGTTCATTTGAGTATGAAATCCATCAAAAATAGATAGATAACTGGAAACATGTTATGTGCAGTAATATCGCTGCAAACCAATTAAATACATTAATCAGTGTGACTGCAGACCAGTTAAGTAAATTAAATCTGGCAGCGAACCAATTAAGCACATACAACATTAAATCAACAATTACTTGTTGATAATCTATTTCCTGACAGGAAACAGCACTAGGTCGCTTTTGATTAAAACTCCGTTAATATCCTCTGTAATATAAGAATCCCCAACTTGTTATATATGTAAATAATTGGCAATTGTGCGTGCTAATACGCATAGTAATATTCTTTCTTTAAATCTTTCCTTGACACTGCGATAGAAAGACGCTTATGTCTTTCATATCTTAATGTGACATGAAGGGATGATTGACATAACGTAAATACAGCAAAGATTTTTAAAAGGAAATACATAATTCAATTATTTCATTACAGCATAATATGATATATTCTTCTTCTTTTTCTGCTTAGTCGAACACACATGTTGGATTGGTGGTAATAAAGCAGATGACGTATGTGTACTGGAGATCTTGAATGTCATCATTTCCTTTAGGGGGAGGGGGTTTCAGGGGGGGGGGTCACATTACGTACAGGGAGAATGAAGTAAAGCCGCAATCCCCAAAACAAATGTTACAACATTTTTGACATCACTAAAAATTTCGCTACAAACTAACCATGTAACACAGATTGTGCATGTCACATACGCGTAGATTAGCCGCGACACGTCGTTAGCTGTTTGTGCCAACAGCTCAAAATTTAAATGAAAAAAACGTGTTTCAACTCGTCCGTCGACAACAGAAATATATTGCTTACTACACGAGACAAATGCTTAGAGATATGTACGTACTAACAGTTATATTATATCGTCGGACTTCTCCATACACTTCTATCTGATCACAAAATAAGCGTCATAATGTAAAAAAAGTGTGACATCACGCCTGTAATCCTTTAAGGAATATGCCGTAGAGTAGTAAGTAAGTCACAAAGTTACGAGTATAATAATCACTTTCTACTTAAATTTTGTGTTGTTTATTTAACGTGTTATTTAAATTTGGCATAAATAGTAATAACCATAATCGTTCACTGGAAAATACGCAACATTTAATATTGTATAGCTGTTTATAGCATTAACGTGGTTGAGAGACTCAAAGCCTCTAGAGAACTTTATTTATGGTTGTTCCTTTAGACTACCGTTATGATTAGATTTAAGTTAATGACTGTATTCGGAAAATATTATCCATACGTGGAGCCAACATTATGCATTAATCACGTAACATCTACCTGTCATTCCTTATTGCAACAACGTGATAGATTGAAGGATAATAAAGATTCAGGCATCCCCCATTGACAAATTTAATCCGTATTTAATATTGAATTACAAAAGCCTCGGTGGTTAAAAAATTACGTTGTTACTTGCGGTAAATCATAAATATTCATATAAATTTATATAGTAATAAAATCAGGTTGCCTGCATACATTAAACCTATCGATATCACGATTGGAAACTGAAATAAAAAAAAACGCGCGTATCACTGACAATCCGCCGACGTACAGAGGCACGTAACATTATTTATTTTACGCGGGTCGATGGCGCTCTTGTTTTTACAGCGCTTTTAGCAGCGCCGTGCTGCGTGCAAACAGTTTAGCAGGCTTAGCGCTGTTGTCGCTGGCCCGTTCATCTAGGTTAGAAAATATGCGGATATTTCGACAGGTGCAATATTCTATTTTTTTATACGTTCTTTATTTTATAATATTGTTCACTCAATTGTTCGGATTTTTACAGCGTAACGAAATTTAGATAGATATTTTTATAGTAAGAGTAATCAGAGCTTTATTATTAAACAGATAGTGAATGAAATGGCTTTAAAATATAAATGTGAGTGAAATGGCTTTAATAAATATGTTCATAAGCTTATTTATCCACTTATAAAACTAATGGAAAAGTCATATCTTAGCTCAATATTTCTATGTTTAGAAACTTCGTTACATGCTAGTCTGGCAATATATTCTTAATAATACGTTAATACCCATATTACCTTTGTCATGTCCTGACAACTGTTCGGTCGATAATAAAACCGAACATAGCGAAGTCGTTGCAAAGTATTTGCTCTTGTGGTCGAACACGAAATGCAGTATTAGAACACCTACTCCCAATGCAATTCACACAATATTGTGTTATTGCCAACGATTTCCACCCAACGGAAAACAAACCGTAATGTGTGGAAATAGAGCTTATTATTGCTACTTTAAAATAATTTTGTGTTAAGCGCCTAGAATACTAGATGTCTAACAGATATCCTTCTTATGTTTTGATCGGCGGAATGTCTTGTGTTTTGATCGCAGGATTTCGCACGGCTTTACCAAAACAATTTATTTCAATGAATGGAGCTGGTCGACGATGTTTAACATTTGTAATCGCGTGTAATCTCTATTTATTGACTGCTGAAAATTCACATTAACATCCACTAGTTCCGTGTATCACTCACTCATGCGGTGTACGAAAACGGGGCATAATATCTATTCATCTACAATACTTTATTTATATATCTTACTCAACAAATGTAATACAAAAAGCAATGCACGCTGTCTTTAATAAATACACACCAAATGTGTAATATGATTTCAATTTACCTACATCTTTAAAATGCATTTTATAATGACGTAATTCCACTAACAAAAATAATAAATTGTACACTTGAAAGTTGTGAAAATCTTCCGTTACTATTTCTACAAAGCTATGGCACCATTTATGGCACCATGATGGTAGCTTGTTGCGCTTCATTTAGTCAATTAAGAATTACTTAGAAACAAATTATATATTATTATTATTATTATTTGTTATATGTCACAAATAAATAAATAAATAAATAATTTTTAACCTTGATGTTATTATTCATTTTTTTTAGCTTACACCATAAACGATTTCTTTTTTACGATCTCTTTTCTACAGTTTATATCAAAATTTTCCGTAATACCACCGCCAAAGTTTTTTATTATTAATATTCCGAGCAACTGCCATACAATATTTGTACCATTAAATTCCTCTTTATACCTGTACAAACAGTATTCCTGTACCACTGATAGACAGAGAACTGCAATATATTCCAACGTTTCACGTGTTACGTTTTCATCTCACTTTGGAATAGGACGTGAGCCTGTTACTATACATCGAACACAAACGCCGAGTTACTACTAGGAACTTCAAATTAGAAAAATCCAAATGTAGCCTTCGCGCGGATGAAACCCAGGATCTCTCACTCAGCAGTCACGCTTGCAACTACTCAAACAGCGTAGCAGTTTCTCATATCTGTGCAATATTTAAGTCATAGTTTTGGCTGGTCCGTTCTGTTAGTAGTAAATGAACCTGACCGATGAGCCGGGATCAAGAGTTCGATAATATTAAAAGTGAAGTCCAAGATCCAATATTTACCCTACTTTTCACAGCATCAACATCGGAATCGAGAGATTGGATTCAGAAGGCGACGCGGTGACCAGCTATAATCAGATATTCTCTATGACATTTGTTACTTTCAATCAAGAAGTGAAATATAACATTATAATGAATTTAATGTTTAATTCAGTACAGTTTAGTTTTTATGAATAAGCAATGAATTCACCACATTTATTATATCTTATATTCGCGCGTTAAACCTAAAATATAATTTCCGAACACTAAATGTTAAACAAAATCAAATATTCACTGTTATAACGTAATGTTATGGCGCTTATTATTATACGCGAGATCCAGTTTAGTTTTCATGAAATGAACAATGATTTTATAACGCATAATGTCCGTTGTAAACAAATATTCCAGCACATTAAACGTCGCATGATTGTTTCGAAATATGATTATAATATGGGCACTCCACCCGCGAAATGCACATATTGTCTACCACAATGAATATGCGACCGCCCCGCGCGAGTAATAAACCTATTTTACGGTCAGCTCGCAGGGTTGTTAAATTGCCTTAAATTTAAATTAAACTAGAATCACAGTTTTATTAGTGTCATCAATCAAATAACGCTCTATTGGCACCGGTATAAGAGACACGGAATAATGGCCCCTAAAGCTGACACCCCTGAGGTTGTAATGGCTTCCAGTTCACTATTCAAAGTCAAATAAACAGGCCGGGATGAATGGTGCCGGATATTAATAGTGAACTAAGATTCGGCACGTGCAGTTACGTGGTTGAATTTAATGAAATTTGTTATAAACTGCGGGTTTATTAAAGTTTTAACAAAATAATTATTGGTATTCTTATTAAAGCAAGCAGGATTTATTTAGTTTGTACTTTTATAATACATTACAGCTTAAGGTAATTAGGAAATATACACGGACACTAAATGTTATGAGAGCAACAGAGAATATCACAAGGAAACCAGCACAACACAAAATTCAGTAAAGACAAGTCTGTGAACTCGCACTTGGCCAGCAAAGTATATTATGGGATTAACCCTTTTCATTCTTAGTGGAAAATCGAGCCCAACATTAGAATGATAACAATATTTAATGATATTTATGATCATGAAAGTGTAAACTGTTTATATAAACTTCGTACACTATTCGTCATTCATCTAATAAACGTTTATTCCAGTCTATTGACATCCCGACTAGTGCCGTCCCTTGCAGAGGTTTTATTAAATGTCCCCCGCAGCGACACAGAGTCACTCTCACCACGATGTGAATCTTCACTTCCGACTCTCATTTCATTAATCGCTTCTGGCTTCTTCTTCCAATCTGGGCATTTGGTTGCCCACTGCTGAATACATTTTATAATTAATGTTACATAATTTTAGGTAACGCCAGAATCTATATAATATATAAGAAATATAACTATTAATATAATTCATGAAAATCAATGTTAACACCAATTCTAGTTTTTTGAGATATTTACTCAGGAATCCAACGTATTATTTTTCGTAGCAAACAATATTATTGTTGCTACGGCTACGATATTTGTTCGTAGCTAATGTAACTGGACACAAAGTTATTTTAGGAATAATAATAGGATTATTCTAGTCTCAGTACTGGATTTTCTATCGGTATTTTTCTGCACACTTTATGAAATTCTAAATTTGAAAATAATGCCATATCAATAGTAATGGGTAGGAGGAAAATAGAAAGAAATTACCCCTATACATACAGTTTATTGGTTGCTCTAAAACTATAATGTTTATTAAATAGGGAGCTTCACCGTAAGCCTTTTATACAGTATTGAAGCAGCCTTATTTGCTTTAAGCGGCTTCGATAGACGTGTATCCGGTAATATTTTTTCAGCAATATGGAGGTGTTTTCGTCACCGTCGCGCTCTGATGGGCAACATTAATCTTCTTCCCTCCGCCCCGCATGATAACTTGATAGCGAACCCTGTTTTTCATGGAAATAAAACTCCCTCTTTAGTTGCTTTCAGGAAAAATAATCAAAAATTCGTTAAGAGAAGTACATGTAAAAACCTAATATTCGTAGGTGTGTAAGAAGTATACGTAGATTTTGGTACGAATTAAGGATTTTTAATCTGAAATTTTGAATTCAATGCTTAAAATTGTAATATATTGTGCAATTCTGCAATGCAAAATATATAATGCAATTTTAATATAGCTACATATTACATTAATAATCTTTCATGAAAAGCTTGTAGCAAAAAAGAGGAATCCTATTATACAAACGATTATTATAATTGGAACAAATTAGGCCGAACAAACATTAGTGTCGATTTCGGAGGCATTAAAAATTGTCGTGTCCCCGTTACTTGACGGAGCCCGACCGACCTCACAATCCTGCAATAATATATTTAAAGGATTAGCCCCGTCGCAATATCGCGACCCTCTCCTACGCCCCGCTGCGCTGCCCGCTATTCAAATAATGGAAATTATTTCCACATATGTGCACCTAAATAAATATCATTCTGTTGTCATTATTGAACACCCACGACCTTTCTCTACAGCTATTTCCACCCGTTCTCTCGCGGTCTCAATGACTAGCTTACGATGTGAACTTGCTCGCGACTTTATTAGCATCGTATTGCTCCCCGGAGACTGTAATCTTCTCACTCCGTAGGTCTCGAGCTAAACGTAAAAATCTCACGAAAAAAATTGTTTAGCATATTCAGTAAATTTGCGCCGTTTACCTATGCCTACGAAATATGCGTCCATGTGTATTCGTGAAATTTATGTTTCGAAAAATAAAAGCTCGTATATGGGGTGGAAACGACCGTTTATGTTCACTTAACCGAGGAAAGAGGGTATTATTTACCGTTTCGGCTGGGTGAACACGCCACAGTGAGTGAGACAAATACCGCTGCCGGCACAATATTTATTGCAGTCGCTACGTGGATTGCGCAATTTATCGCGGAGGTGTCGTCGGCGATCGATCGCCGGCTGACGGACGCGCGCCATACATCAGCGCGCGCGTTATCTGTGCTCACGGCGACTTATCGCTCGTCACTCCGCCTCCGGCCTCGGCCTCCGCTAAATAACAACATCGATTCATCGGAGCCTCCGCGGCGTGTCCCGGCGCCCGCTCATTTATTGCGGCCGAACCGAAGTACGAGCGGCGAGCGTGCGGAGGCGTCCCGCCCAATCGCGACGCTCGTTTATCTTCATTTCGCGGCCGCAATTAGACGGGTCGTTGGCTGCGGCCGGGCGGGGCCGTCGCCTCCGTTATCACTACGTGGCTCGAATACGCCGATGCGCCGCGTCGCTCTGTCAACTTCGTAATGAGTAAAGTTAATGGGTATCCATGCAACGCAACCCGACTCCGGACTCCGAATCTAGTTAAAAGTTTCCGACGTCCCTAGAATAAGTTGAAACGAGTGAAGTCTGTAAAAATTTTAAGATGAAATATTTTGTTGCAGGTGTGGTTCAAGAATCGGAGGGCGAAATGGCGAAAACGTGAAAGAAATGCGATGAACGCGGCCGCGGCTGCAGCAGCCGACTTCAAGAATGGTTTCAGCACGCAATTTAATGGCCTCATGCAACCGTTTCCAGACACGGACGCTCTTTACTCTTCGTACCCGTATAACAACTGGGCAGCCAAGGTGCCTAGTCCGTTAGGCACGAAAAGCTTTCCATGGCCCGTTAACCCCCTGGGATCGGTCGTCCCGGCGAGTCATCACCAGGGTTCTGTGAACTGTTTTAACTCAGCAAGTTCAATGGGCGGCGTGGGCGGTGGTGGCATGGGGGGCGTCGGCGGTTCCGGCGGCGTTGGCGGCGGCGTAGCGCCCTGTCCATACACGGCGCCTCCGAATCCGTACAGCATGTACCGCGCCGAGCCGTGCCCGGCGATGTCGTCGTCGATCGCCTCGCTGCGGCTGAAGGCAAAGCAGCACTCGTCGGGCTTCGGCGGCGGGTACGGCGCAGTGTCACCGGTGTCGCGGGCGGGCTCGGCGCCGCTGTCGGCGTGCCAATACGCGGCGGGCGGCGTGGTAGCGGACCGCGTACTCTGAGACGAGGCCCGCGGCCGCGAGGAGGCGCGCTCGCCGGCGCCGCTGCTGGCCGACGCGCGCGCCTCCTAGTCGCCGCCCGCGCGCGCGCCCTCGGACGCCGCGCACGCGCACGGGCTCTACCGCCACCTGTGGGAGTGGTTCGACTGAAGCCTCGTGCGCCGCGCGGTGCCCTCCGACGCCGCGCGCGTCTCCCGCTAGGTTAATGGTTAAGCGTTATGAAACTTCGGGCAATAAAACTAACGATTCGTTGTAGACGTTGTTACGTTGTAAATATGTAGCTATGTACTTACGTATACCAAAGCGATGTGTGCAATTTTTACAAGCTTGTTGTATTTAGATTACTATACGATATTTTAAGTGTGTATCTAGTTTTTATTCCACTCACTTGTAAATATAGAAACTAAGTTAATTAGATTATTTATTTCTATCTACTTCTACGTATATGAAGCATTTAACTTAATACCGTTTAATAACTTTATTTTTGTTCTTTATGAACTTTTCTTATTGTAATATAATATTTATTTTCCAGTTGTTCTGTTTACATTGACATCTCTTTTAAGCGTTTTCTTGAAATTATTGTATAAATGTTTTAAATAACTGGTTACAAAGCGTGCATTTACGTTTAAATAACACCACCAGCGTATATAACACTAACCTACTCACTAATATTTTCAAAAATCTAAAAAATAACTTGTAAATACATTTTGAACCGGAACCATATTAATTTTGTACATAAATATAAAAAAACACAATTTTTAAAGCATACATAGTGTATCTGTTTACTAAGTTTTAAGGGAGGCTAGCACTTATGGACTGCGAAGATTAGAATTTCAAAGTTTCATAACAAGAACGGCTGACATTAAACCTTACTTCTAACACATTGAAAACGTAAATTACAAGTAATCATATAAAAATGTAATGCAATTTGCATATCATCGTTATCTCAATTATCGTTTAATATATAATAAAACATTTGTAAATTTAAAAAATCTGTAACCTTAAATATGTAAGTTAAAAACTATAATGTTAAAGAGTTAACAAAACAATTACTGAACAAGTACTTTTTATACGGTATGTAAAATACTTGTGTAGAAAGCTTATTGTTTCTATGGACTTCAGAGACAGAGAGAGAGAGTTATAGGTGATGGTGAGAATCCTATAAAGATGTGTACAGATAACATTATTAAAAAGAGAGTCCTATTCGGCACAATTCGAGAAAAAAGTTTAGCCCTATAAATTATGCAGACTTCATTAATTATTACAAAAAAAAAACATTTATTATTGTTATTACTCGATTGCACTTATAATTATATGCAAAACGATACCTCTGCTGTCACTGAGCTAGTCTGACGCCTTGGCCTAATAAAAGCAAGTAGGAAATAAAGTACTGCAAAACCTACGCACTGTATGAACATTTGCACTATAATTTATCAATTATAGTAATCGCCAAAGAATGTTCATATAAAAATCAATATCGTTACGATAGAATGTTAAAATAATTACACATTAATGTATAAAACATCCATACAGTACGGTTATACAAATGTGTACTGACTACTGACAGAGCACTTGTAATTACGGCCAGCGTATATTTAACGTACGTACGAGTATTCCAAATTCGAATTTGAAAAGAGTGGAACAAACTATGAAGTAAATAAAAACGGTGCCATACAATCCATAGACTTCTACAAATATCTTTGAGTAACTTCCAAATTCAAAATTGAAAAGTGTTTACATCTTGACTTACAAAACAGTATTACTTGTCTATGGTATTTATTGTATAACAAAAGAGAGCGAGCATTTATAGCATACTTTCAATGAATATGCAATTCTTTTTCAGTCGCTCCATAGCTCAGAAAGCGGAAATTGTGTAAAAATCGTAGTTAAACAAACAGATATCATATGTAACCTTATGTTGTTAGTTGCTAAAGTTTTTGTTTCGTTATTTTTTAACTGGCAACATAACTGAAAACACGATCGTATCATATTATATACTCGGTCATTAAAAAATTTAATTATTTAACGCAACTAATACATGTATGGTTGAAATAATAAAATATTTAATTGTTATATAATATTTTGACCTAATAAATAATCGCTATTTAATGACTTAATTTTAATTGGAAGCTTCAACAATATTGTTACAGCCGCCTGCGAATGAGATTAACGTAACCAGGATCTCATTATTTATACTAAATATTTATTAAACAAATTGAGATGTAAATAACTGTACGTACATACATTGTAGTTAAAGTTTCATTAGAACTATGTTTAATTTACACGAATCTAGAAATATATCCGTGTGCCTAATAAGTGAACATTTCAAATATATACATACATAAATATATTACATAATTGTAAATAGCGAATTCGAAAATGTAATAAAATGGTGAAATAATTCGAGGTTTTAATTTTATACATATCATACGAAATATCAGCGAACGAGCACAGTTTCGGGTTATTTTGTAAATTTACTTAAGGGATACCGATTGTTTTGTAACTTAAAAGAAACCTCTAGTCATAATAAAAAATATCAATGAGCAAGAGATTTTATTTAATAATAACCCCTTGAATGCAAATAAATGCAGATATTTTATTTAAATGACTTTCCTACTGCATCCTGCATAACATTCACTAATCCTTATAATTCGTTTCGCAACTTGATACCTAAGTTCTAAGATACTTTTTATATAATAAAACAAGTAGGTATGCCTAACACATATTACACCATTTAATTCTCGAACTAATTTATGTAGATACAGAACAAGATTTCATTTTTCAGCTATGAATTTGTTTTTAACACAAATATTATCAAGTTACAATGTTGAAATCGCTCAACTTATTTTACTTAAACCTGATATAGACGCTATGAATCTTAAGAAATAATACGAGCTGCTGAACATATTTTTTTAACATTACCTGTAACGATGAAACCAGCTATTGAAAATGAAGGTCACGAGTAAAAATCTGTTTACAATACGGGTAATATTTTTATATTCTCATATTTGGAAACCATTAAATTTGATAATTGTTTTTAGTCGATACTTACATTGAAGCTATGGAAATGTATAGAGAAATCTAGAGATAACTGAGTACAGGCGAGTGACTTTTATCATATAGCCCCATTGACTAATTTTACACTGAAAGTTTTTACAGCCGTGAAAGTCTTGGACAAGTTTTAGAATTTGTTATCCCGACATACGATAGACGTTTTATATACCGACCTGAACTGACTTAATAAGAGCCTCAAGAAAACGCTTAACACTATTTTCAAACAGTGTTCTAACATTGTGGAACATACCCTTACTTAACTTCAGTGACCGAACACGCCTAGTTTAAACTTTACAATATGTAATTACAAGATTACAAGAAAATAAATAAACGTTCACAAGTTAAAATCTGATGAACAATTTAATAAAAAAGTAAATAAAGGGCAATTTATGTCTATTGATTTAGCACTGACCAGCATAATGGTCTGGCGGGCAGGAGATCAAGAGTTCGGCTCACAGCTGGAGAGAAAATATTAGCACTCAACTTAAACATTTCTTAGAAAGTTTTATTAGCAGACACTGCAACACACATACAAACATTATTTAAAGTACAATAAACAGAAAAAATATAAAAAAGGTGTACCTTTTTTATATGTTTACGTGTACGTAACAGTAATATGAATAATTGACTTGGAAGAAGATAGAAAAAAATACTCATATATGCATAAACATACATAAAAGTCAATTATATTATATCTGTATTAATACGTTTGGGTGTATAAATATAAACTTTTGATTATTACTTGTTATAGGCTCTGGTAAAATACTATAATTACGTAATCACCGAGGAGGTTGGATAGGGCCCACGTTTT
>DWDT01004034.1:0-11642 GCA_018245595.1 Microceris scylla | reverse complement strand
AAATCAAAACTCATGAGCTTTACTATTAATTACTATATTCCAACTTTATATAAAATCCAATACGTTGCATTGATTCTCTTTATATTTAAGATTTATAACAAAATCGCAAGTTAATTCTCATAATTAATCGAGGTTGTTTGAAATTTAATTTCGTAAACGAAATGAAACTGAACTGATCCGCTCATCAATGGATCACTGACAGCGTGTGAAAACAAAACTATGGATAACAGATGGATCCTTTAATCTTATTATGTCCGAAAAAATCCAACATCCGTTCGTCTGTCGGTTTGTTTATTTAATACTTGCGGTACATTTTAAGCGTTCGTTTTTGCGTATTAGAATCGTGTGGGAGTATTTTCGAAACACCTGAGTATTTAACATTTGAAAATTAGGTATACATTGAAAAGTTATTTCAATTGTTTCGAAAGTCGACAATGCGAAACAAGCCTTCAATGTTCGCGTCAGTTCACAGATTTACCTTTCTCTTAAATGTATCTTAATTTTGCTAAAGCTTTTGTAAATAAGACACGGTTTACTTAAACAATTTGTTGAAATTCAAACAAATTTCATTTGCTACCGTAAAGTAATTGATTATATGTACATAATAAAGTCGTATTAGATTGTTTCGTTACAAGCTTTTAATAATCTTGCCGCGTACGTTCATGACACGTCTTGCAAGTGAATTTTAAGTCACACAATTCTCATTTTAACACAAATTTTCCATTTTTTCTTCCTTGTTTTTTTGTCATGGAGAAATCTTCAAAAGGTACAACGGTAGCCTGGGAAAAATACCAAGTTATGTGGAAATTTTGCCGCTCTTCTTGCCGTGCGTGTGCTTTGGGAAATTCTTGCCGTGGTTTTCCTCTGTCCTAATGAGAAGCTTCCAGAATCTCCAACAAAATGCAACGGTATTATCTGTTGTCCTAAGAAGCCTTTTGAATATTTTTACACATAGACATTTTGTTTATGATTAGCCTCATAAAACGGATTTACGAGATACAAATCGAGTGCGGAAATACGAGTACATGCCCCCAGACAACCTTCGACCCGTGTGATCAGTGTCTCGGTCTGGTAATCACAGAAATCCAGGGTCGATCCGCGGTCGGCCATTTAAATAATTAATTTACATGTCCAACCGTTCTCCAACACCGATGTACCCATATTTTTGAATCATTTACATCCACTTCAAGTGGATTTAGTATGTACATATGTACGTACAAGTAGTATTAACGACATCCCAAACGGCACGTAGTGTTGGTAGTTGGTCTATGGAGTACATGAATGATTTGTCTCATCAACATGCTCCATATGACATATGTACTCAATATATTTATGAAAATATTATCTATATTTAGCAAACCCAGCTTATTGTCTTGTCCAGCTAGATGGAATGGCGATAAATAAATATAAGATTGTAAAATTGTACATCTGCCGTGAGCACTAAAGCTATAAATAGCAGTTCCGAAAATTCTGCCATACAACTCATAAAAAAAATAAATTAAACTTAAATCTTGACCACTCATATAAACACGTTTTTCTTTTATTTTCGTGTACCTCGACATCTCAATATAACACAAATTGAAATCTTCGTAGAGCTGGGTGGTAGATAACAACAAACAGTCCAGCGCTATGTACGAGAATACGAGACGCAAGCAATCCCTACAGGATATAGGATATTTATTTAACTAGATTAATTTTCCACGGTACATACGAGTATGCACGGTTGCTGTGGCATTGAAGTTTGGAAGAAATTTGTGACCTACGCTACTAGGAATCAATATGTTTGATAATAAAAATAATAATATGAATCACAGATACTCGTATCTGTATAGATAATAATGTAACTTAATAGACAATAATAATAATATCAACATGCGTCATAGATAATAGAATATATATTATCATAGATAATAGATGACAGTTCATAGACTACGGATTACAATATGCTATAGATTAAACTAAAAGATAATACAATTTTTTTTATGGATCATAGATTAAATAGAAACTAAACGTTTATATGAAAACAATATCAACATTATTCAGATTAAATCTATAAATGCGAAGGAAACTCAGTTAATATTATAAAGAATAGGTATGAAATAGCTAGAATACAATATTTATGAGTACAATACTTTTTCTAAATTGACCACTAAAATAGCGATACAGAGGATGAAAGGTTGGATGGAAATTATTTATTTTTCCGCGCGAACAAAGAGAATCGTCACAGCTACGGCTACATGTAAAATATGTACTTACATAAAGTAAGACCCATAAAATATATTTCAAAACTGTGTTACCTTTTTCTGACAGAGTTAACCTTTTGGGTGGGTCGTGAATACTGGAGATTCGGAGCACCTTTAGCTATTTGTTAAAACAATGTATTTGCGAAACCCAAGAGAATCCAAACGGTCTTTCATATAAAATACAACAAATGTCTGTGTCTACATGGATAAGTGTCTCGAACGAGTGTTAGAAAGAACATATATTTGGGATTTTTAAAACGAGAAGAACATAATGTACGATATTAAAAAACGATTACGATTCAAGTATTTAAAAAAAATAATTAATGTATTTAATTCAATTGATAAAAATGGAATAAACATAACAAGATGTACGTAACCTGTACAACCAGACGGATGAAATAATCGTAACCAGATGCAAAGCTCGTACTCTGTGTGACTTACACAAACGTACACATGCATTTGCCGATTTGTAGATCTTTTGGGTGTGCAAATCCGTGCATGCATGGAGGAGCGCAATTATACTTGCACGGATAGACACACACACATAACGAGCAACTTAAACTTGTCGGTAAAGTTTATATAATTATACAGTTTATTTATATATAGTTTATACGTTTATTTATAGCTTAATTCTAAATCTTACCAACAGTAATATACTGAAAAAATCCGTTCGAAATATTGCACTTGTGATTGAGATTAGTCTCATAATATAGAATAACATTTTTAACATTTTGCCTTCAGTCAGTTTCGGTTTAAATATAAATAGTATTGATTAATATTTACAAAAACGGACATCAAATATAAGCACCTACTTGTATTTTCAATCGATGCTTATTTCTACGTATAATGTACCTACATTTGATACTAAGTCTCTTTTATTTGGGGTCATAAAATTCTAATCACAACGTTTTTAGCGAATTTCTCATTTGAAATATTGCCGTTTTAAAAGTTTTATCGACATTTTAACGACGAATACAATCAATGCGAGTTACTTTGGCATTTACAGTTATAGCGGGGCTCGGCACTCAAGTCTTTGTAACTAATTTCTCGACACTCGGAGCTGTGACGGAGCATTCTTCGGCAAAGTTTTCAACGCATTTGTCGTCTCTGAGTTATCATGATCATGATTATTCAATTATTTGTTCTGTGTTCTATAACTTTGTCGCATAAATCAGAGTAACAATGGTACAACGTAGTAACTTTGCTGGCGTTGAATTACAATCGTAATTTTAAATAGTGTGAAAGTATTCATAAAGATTACAATTGTGAAACCAACTTGCGTTTCATTTTTTTAAACTATTTTTTCCATTTAATTTTAAACCCGTTTCAGAAATTTATTACCCAAAAATATTTTTGGGAAATCGAAAACTATTGAAACACTTGAGATATAATTATTCAGACACCAATAAAAATCTTTCGAATCTTCTAGACATCGCAGAGTCTTTTTCTTGGCCAGTGACATATAAAATGCTATTGGAATGCATAATGAGAGAGCACGTCTAGATGAGAACAAAAACTTATAGAGCGCTAGATTTAAGATTTCAAATACGTAACCTTGAATTTTAAAAAGAACTTGAAGTCAATCTCATACTCTACCTCGGAACTGAATACCTTGAATGCTCTACAAAAGATATGCAAAGAGGGGATGGCATAGATCAGGGTCAATGGTATGCTATTGAAGAGATATGTATGTATATGTATCCTGTATGTCCAGCAGTGGACCGAAATGTGGCATAATAAACCTGCTTCTTCTATAACTGCTTTGTTTCCTCTCTTCACTCTGGGATAACTCTAAAGATTGCTACTTGGTTATCATGCCTAGTATCTTTGACCCAGATAATCTAATCTGACATTTTCGAACTTCAAAGGCTACTGATTAATTTTTCTAGTGATTAATTAATATTACAATTTTGGCACAGCTTAAGGAAACTGGCATATACAAACTTAACATAGACAATCACACACCAACATACATGGGGACTTTGAGATTTGATAGACCCTTTTACCTTCTTTTATTAGGAACTTAATGTATGATACTGAGTTCATTAAAAAAGTTCTCTATGGTCTATGTTTTCCCACAATTTCTTTTTTTCCACCGTATTGACATAGGCCCTTCCACGCATTGGACAGAACGTAGATATAAAGAGCCCTTCACAATACATATTCGTAGATACCTTTGACCTGTATTCCTTTCCCAATATAACATAAGCTGGGTTTTGTTCATTTTATGATGTATTTCCTTACCATAATAAATATTCGAACCTCATATTTCTGGAACCATAAACATTCGATACCTTAGATGTTCGAAGCCATAGGTATTCAGAACTACATATAATGCTCATAACTACATATTTATATACGGAACTAGCGATATTTGAAATCATAAATGTTCGAAACCGTACATCTAGGTACATATTTAGAAACAATTCTACTTTTGGTTTGTTCGTATCTATAAGCGTTTTCCATCAATCAACGTTAGTGCTCGTCCCCTAAACAACTATACCGGAAGAGGGTCACGGGCTGGAACGGCTTATCAGGGATTGAGACGTTGTATACGGCGTCCTTTGTGTGTTTAGGCGCCCACTGAGACGTCATCGAGGATGTAATTAAAGATATGGTATGATAGATACTGTCCTCAACAAAATAATTATGATAACTTTCAACTATAAGGAGTAACAGCATTGTAAATGTTCCATTATTATTGATATATCTCATATTATTATCAAACTTTTGTTTCTTGATCATTAGAGTTGGTTCTTCTTTTATAAAGTGAAAGTTTATAACTTTCACTAATTCATAGTCAGCCACACTGTTTAAGTGCCGGACAGATTTGACAGAACCTTACGCCTTAGAGAATATTACTTTTAGCATTAATTTGAATATATTTTGTGAAGTGAAAATATTAAGTGGCATTAAATGGTTTTATTACAATAAGAATCGCATTTTTATGTGTCGAATTTTCGTGAAGCAACCCGATTTAAACATTTTAAAATATAATTTTAAAACTTCATCTATAACTATGGAATAATTCTCAACTACCCTGACGTTGAATTAATTTGTGATACATTTCAATATTCTTTACAATAGTAGTAACAGATTCATAGTAGTTATTTGTATTGCTTTATATGTATTGCTAAAACCTTAATAATTTAACAGTATGGTTATAATTATAATACTAGTTAAATTTAGGTCCCAACATGACATAGGTGGAGGCCTATTGCAACGTATCGTACACAAAATCAGTTTTCCAACCAGTATTATAACATCTGAGTTAGGAATATCCAGTAGTAATCCCAAAGACCCAATATTATTCCCTCTCTCACTCGACCAAAGCGCCAGTCTAAACAGATAAACAATAACAGTAAATTTCAAACTGCATCAGTATCCATCAACAGGTCGAAACAGATGCGGTGATGTGATTTTGTTTGACATTGTGTACGATAACATAAACCCATTTTGATGTGAGAGCACTCACAGATATACATCAAACGGGCCCAGCTTTACGGTTCTCGTCGAGTTGTTGTTCATTCATGGAACTGCTTTATCGAGTACTGGGGACCGACTTCAGGGAAGTTCAGTGATGTTGTCTACTACACAGATCATACAATCATTACTGGTTTCGGTGTAGAGTGTAGGGGGAAGAAGTGGGAGGGAGTAAGAGTAGGGGAAAAATTAGGGGAGAATGGGAAGCGGGAAAGCGAGGGCATTATATCGTTTAAGCTTCAAAAGTAATACAAATAAGCCGAAGCCCTCGATGATTAAACTTAGTAGGATTTAAACCAATGTCATCATTTAACTGATGAATGAGATTAGAGCTGTAACATAGTACATTGTAAACGTATAACTCGCAGAAGCTAACTACGCACCTCACAATGACAACGTTATAGCAAGACTATAAACTGCATACAAAGCAATGTTTTATTTTGATATATTTTTATATTTACTTTATTGTAAAAATATTTCAT
Organism: Microceris scylla; assembly: GCA_018245595.1. Taxonomy (NCBI): domain Eukaryota; kingdom Metazoa; phylum Arthropoda; class Insecta; order Lepidoptera; family Hesperiidae; genus Microceris; species Microceris scylla. The sequence goes on along the minus strand of DWDT01004034.1, from coordinate 5,434 downwards.
ACACGCGTTCCATGATAGCTCAGTTGCTGTCTGGTATGTACACATTGTTAGGCGCATTCCTTGCAAGTGTCAACTTGATTTTTGCGTATCGCAGCTGCTGTGACATATTACACATTTAACTTAACGTTTCAGGAGGATATCCAAGTCTTATAAATAATATCTGACACCTTACGGAGATGCTTTGTAGGGGATGGAATATTAGTCCACTGCGATTCCCTTAACGCCAGATCTACGCTTGTAATCTCATAGATTTTCATAGTAGTACTTTGGTGTTATTTTGAACTTTTATAAGGTAGAAAGTCATGGGATAATAATTGTTTATTATTTTGTGTACGATACGTACAAGTGTTGTATAAATAAGGGAAGTAATGTACATACATAATACATATATAATTTGGTATGTCACCCATTTTTCATACGAATTGCTTGCTATTTGCCTAGATTTGAATTATGAATCAGAATTGAAGCCATCCACCGCCTTATAACTCCCAATAAAATCCTATTATTCTGTCAAAGAAAAATGTATTTTCATCATTTGCAATATAGATTATATTACACTGAACTTATATTGAGTTTATCGGTATTTTCGTATAAACCAGAACAATTATACAATGCGAGTGTTGAGGGATGCAGCTGCACAGGAAGACCAGATACGTCACATACTGGTTGATGATAGGAGTCGAATCCGGCGTGCGTGTATGAGGGTCATGACGAATGTACAAGAAACACTTAAGGTCTGTGAGGGTAGGTAGATATATTTAGTTCTTGGTGCTTTCTGTTTACCCCATAACAGATCTGGCGTGGTGATGTAATAATATTTTATATAGGGTTATACATAACATTGATTTGATTAGTAAATTTGTTAATACTAAGCAAGATAACCGAGTAATGGGACAGATTTCCAGCGACACATATAATTTGGGCCGAACTGTTTGTCACGCGGCTTTTATTATGATGAGTCTCATCGTCACTTGTGAGATAAATGAGTATCACGCCCACGATACATTCCTTTTATGAATATTTCTCATCGTAAATGATTTAATATCGTCGATACCATGATTCACATAAAATAATATCATGTATTAATTTATTGAATATAGAGTAAATTTGTATTAGAGCAAAATTGCAATTATTGTTATTATGATTAATATTATTATGCCATCAAGCCATATAGTGCCAAATAAGTATGTGCCTCTTGTTTATTCATAATTCTCTTCATACGCGCACCGAAGTCTTTGGGGACTTCTGACTCTCCTATCGGCCAGTATGTGACCTATTTGATCAAAATAGGCGAGTCTTGGTTTCTCTGTGCCCCTACAGAAATATGCGAAAACTGAGAATTTATTTTTAAATTGAATTTACTCACAAGTGAAATTGTGGAAAAATTTTGCAAAAAAACCTAAAATAAATTCTTAAATAAATTCCTCCATGGTCTCCCTTGGGTCACCGGTTCGTCGTATTTATAGTCTATAGACGGTCGGTCCTTGAATTTCATATGGATTTGAGGTGGCGATTATGGATTTTACTGAAAATATATTTCTTGAGAAGTTGCATTTAATGTCCGGGTAACTCTCGAGTCCGGGTAACGAGTGCTTTTGATCTTCGATTCTTGATAGCTTAGTACCTAGGACCTCCGGTGACTTCAGGAAGGCATAGGTAACTCAATTGAAACGGTTATGACATGGCTTAAAAACAAAAATTGGGCAATTAATCTCGTGGAAACTAATTAAGTTCAAATTATATTAAAAACTGAGTCTTTAGTCGAATGCTCGCAAGCGTAATTGCTGTTCGAGAGAACCTGGGTTTGATTTCCGGGTTGGGTAATATATAATTTTTCTAACTTAGACTATCGAGTAGTTCCTAGTAATCTCTCGGAGTCTGAATATGTGCCTCGTGCTCAGTTCTCCATGGTGGAATGTAAGCGTAACTGGTGAAACGTCGGAGTATACTACACTCTTTGCCTACCCCTTCGGTGATTACAGGTGTGAAGTTCAGTTTTCAGGATCTACACCGGAAAGACACATATTGTTTCCTCTCTTCCGATTCTTACGACAATATGCGGCTACACATGTTGATAGCTGGCTGAATTGAACTCTCATAGGCAGGAGGTGTCGTAGCTCTTATTCTGGCCTCGAGCTATAGGGAGCCTACATAGAACACTATCTGACCTATTCGCTCAGTGTAGGCGAGTCTGTCTCTCTCGGTATTTGCATCCAATAATATTCGCACTATGTATCTGTTTTATCATTCTTGTTCACTGGAGTCTCATCTGTACTTGTAACCGTACCTGTTTGTCTCATCTGTACTTGTAACCGTATGTTACAAGTACAGATGAGACAAAATTCGTTTCCATCGAGCGTCAGATGTTTCTCTGTAGAGAAATATTAAAAGCGTATTACGAATGAATTTTTCATCACAACAGGTAACATTTGGAAACCATTCAGAATATATTTCTAATGATGTATGTATGTGCGAATGAAATACAACAAACAGGGGAAACTGAACGTTTATTTGAAAAATATCAGCTGGATATTACTCTTTTGCCACTAACGACCTACTTCAAATAAAGTCAAACGGTCAACGCTTTGATCGTTACGACGTATTGATGTAAACTGCGTACATTGCTCGACACAGTGCTTGAGTGGCGCTGAAAATTACTATTTTCATTTTTTGTAAATGTTGCTATAATTTCAGTAACAAGAAATATTTTAAACGTGAAAATAATACAGAACATGTTTTTATTTGAACTAGTACTATTAGACTTGCCAAGTGTCCACCTGGCTTCTCCAACTGCATCCGATCCAGCTGTTCGTATGTGAGTAACTGTCAAAGTATGCAAATTAACGTTAGCTTACAAACGTTAAAATAGACTGAAACAACTGTAGCGAAATATATATTGTTTATGCCACGTTTCCTTTGAATTTGCTGGTTAGTTTCAATGGATCATTTATAAATAAATTTCTCATTGAAATGGAAGATAAAAAGATTTCTCTCTCGAATCTTCCAGAATTAAGAATAAACCTAGTTACCTAAGCGGCCAGTATTAAATTAACGGTTTTTTCGGTATAAACAATATTCATCTGAGTCATAAGTTTCCCTTTACTAGCTGTCTACTTTATGTTTTGTATCGAAGTACTTTGTAAGTACTCCTAGTGGGCTAATAAAAGACAAAGGTCAAGCACGTCGACTGCTACATAAAGTCCGACTTGCAAAGCGTAAACTGTGATTTACGGTTTTACAACGTAGACGAAGAATACTTCACGTGTCAAGATTTTGAACAATTTTCATAAGGGCTTATTGACTTTCATTTTATCGATGTTTTCTTATAGCGACACAGGTGCTCCCTTACTTGCGTAAAGCAACCTACTGAGAGGGTTGCAGTGAGTTAAATCCCATCCCCTACGTAAGCCTCCTAAGACGTCGGGCATTATTTTTTTATGTCTTTGATCTCATCGCAAAACGTTAACTTAAATATGTAACAGCTCAGGACACGCAGATATCAACTTGGTATTTATAATTAATGCGCTTCCCCTCCGGCAATATGAGTCAGTCTAACAACACGTATGTATGATATGGAAAGAAACTTAGCTATCATTACAAACCTGTGTGAAATTTTTAATTCCTCAAACCACCTGATCGGGCGCCCCTTTTACCAAGATGTGTCCGCCAGTCGATGACCTTTTGTCACGATCGGTCGACGGTCTTTCGAGAAATGTTGTACTAATTGCCTTTTTGAATTTCCTAATTTTGAGAGCTATTTCGGTGATCTTGGTTCACCTACGGATTTCGTCGTAACGGATTCTGTGGCGTAGAGAAACACCAAGCATAGTTATCTCCGTAGCTCGTTGAGCCACTTTGAGCTTCTGTGTTAGGCACAGTTTGTGCAGTTGGTACTTTGCTACTATGACGTCAAACTACCAAGTTAACATGTGCGGGTTATACATTTGCAGTAGTTGTTGAACATTTTGTGACTAGCTATGTATTACGAAACGACTATATCGTTTAAATTTATGTGTCGTGGCGACAGAGATTGTGATTTATATATTATACGACATTTGTTGTGTTGTGTTTAAACTAACTTTACTTGTAATTAATTGAATATTAAATTTACATTTTATTCCTTTGTCTAAATTCATACTTTATAACAAACATTTGTTGTTAACATGTAACGAAATAGATTTATGAGCCGTGTTCACAAATAGTACAGTCAGAACAGGTAAAACTGAAGGAAGAATTATTTGTAACAAATTGGAGACGTCATAAAAAGGCCACGTCAGGTGTAATTGTAATAGATGAGAATATGTGATGATGTTTTTGATAAAAGAAATGAAACAATTTTATTAGAACCATATTTGATAGATATCGCCGGTCTATTTATCCTTACGAAAAACAGTTGTTACGTATATATTGCCAATTTGGGCGAAAACTCGTTAAGGGTTAGGTCTATGTACAGCAGTGGACTAATACAGGCTTATTAGGACATAGTGTCACGCCTATTTTCAGTAAATTCTTGATTATTAATAGACTCAAATATTACTACTATACTTCGTTCTATTAAACAAATTAAAATCTATTTCTGTTTGACTATTGCCTCCGATCCAGGTGTGTGTCAATTTCTCGTTACCTACAATACATCTACAAATATATGTATGTACATAGGAACTTTCATAGCCGAAGTTAATTCTTACCAGCGAGCATTTTTCATTTCAGCGAAATTATTGCCCGTCAAGATATATTCAAGTCAAACTTAATTTCGAGTAGAATGAATCTCGAATCCACACGGACCTTAATTTAAATAAATATTCAATTAAAATATCAACGTATTCCAGAAAGTTTCGTTTGTAAATCGAAAACGCTTTTGTCCGGGATAATCTTTTCTAGCACGCGTCTGATATCGTCTTTCTTTATATGAGTTCACTTCGGTTTGCCAATTTCGATATTTTTCAATAAATACTCTTGAAAAATAGTTGTTTACTAAATAGTTCTTTTCACTCTTGTAAATTCTGTTATCGCATTATGGAACTAGATAGTTTTCGTCATTCGTTTATTGTTTCAATAGATTTGCTGTTATTGAACAGGGGTCTTTCCTCAAGTGAGGAGAGTTTTGTAAGGGGATAGAGTAGCAATCGAACAGAAAGCAATCATAAGTGGTCACTGCCACCTATAAATGTCAGCAACCGTTTTATAAAGTCAGCTAATCTACTAAGTATAAGTTGTTAGCGAGATTATCAGTGTAAGAACTAAGATTGTCAGATTATCAGAACTGCAGAAGCAGTACTGCCACACTGGCCAAGTATGGGTTGGTAGGCTTTACACACTTCAGAGAACATTATAGAAAACCTAAGGTGTGCAGGTTTCCTGACACTGTTAATCTTTCACTTTTACTCCCAGTGATATTTTTACCCTCAAATCGGATATAATGTTGGACATAAAG